>JADRCH010000034.1:10721410-10877917 GCA_019843965.1 Rhynchomys soricoides
CACCCACACTATCTCACAACACCCACACTATCTCACAACACCCACACCTGGTACACAGATGGCAGCATCTTCCTACATGAGGGCGTCTGAAAAGCAGGATACACCATACTCTCGGGCACCAAGGTGGTTGAGGCCCAGTCTCTCTCAGCCAGAACTACAAACCATCAGGATGAACTAATAGCTCTTACCCATACCTTTCCACCAGTGAAGGGACAATCTCTAAAGCTCTACAAAGACTCTGAGTATGCCTCTCATATTGTTCTCTCACACGCAGCCATAGAGAAAGAGTGTGGACTACTAACAACAAAGGCACGATAACCAACTCAGACCATGGCGTGGCCATACTGAAGGTCTCCCGCATTCCCACAGCCTTAGGAATTGCCCACTGCCATTCATCCCAAGTAGGCAATTCTATCATCTCCAGGGAAAATAACTGAGCCAGTGAGGCGGGTAGCTGAAGCCACAGCTCTTAGAGTCCTGGGTCCCTCTTACATACCACAAAGATTTGTCCTTCTTTAAGACCATCATTGCCTCTTGCAAGATCTGTCAGGTTTTTAACCCCAACTCTGGCTACCACAGCTCCTGCTTTTCCACTCACCAGGCCAAGGGATCTCTCCCAGGGACTGACTGACAACTCAGTTTTGCCCACATGCCCACTGTCAGATGAATCCAATACCTCCTGGTCCTGGTAGATACTTACTCAAGGTAGGTGGAAGCATTCCTTACCAACAAAAGGGATCCAATAGTCTTGGATCTTCTCCTCTGAGAGATCATCCCTCTGTCCAGAATTCCCAACCTCCCTTCAATTAGATAATGGCCCTTGAGTTTACTTCTAAACTCTCAAACTTTATCTAAATCTACCACGATCCCTTGGCATTTTCATATCCCTTATCATCCTCAGTCCTCGGGAAAGGTCGAAAAAACAAATTGTTCCCTGTTCCCTCAAAAAGCATGCTTACTAAGCTTTCACAAGAACTTCACCCAGATTGGGTAAAGCTTCCACCCTTAGCTTTCCTCAGGCTGAGGGCCCTTCCCAAACAGCCTCTCTCCATATCTCCATTTGGGTTTATCTAGGGGTGACCTTTAACCCTGTCCCCCAAATGAAAAGGCCCTTTCCAAGTTATCTTTGCCACCGCTGCTGAACTTGAAGGTGGCCTGCACCTTTTCACATCTTAAACCCTTTGCTCCCAAAATTTCAAAACAATCTTTTCAAAAGAATCTTCATTTACACTTCAACTCCCACAAGCCCTTGCTCTGTTAAGCTCCAAAAGACATGGAGACTGCCTTTAATCTCAGAAAAATGAGGCCTCACACAGTTGACCTTGCTTGATTGGATCGGGCCTTGCTCCTTGCTTTTCTTTTCCTATCTACTGTGTCTGGGGTAGATCTTACATATGGGTGTTTAAAGTTTAAGAGACTCCCACTTCGAACCAACAGCCCATTCTAATAGAGTCAGAAAATTGCTCCCTAGTAGGCTTGTTTTCTTCTCTCTCTCTCTCTCTTTCTTTCTTTCTTTCTTTTTTTGACAGGGTTTCTCTGTGTAATAGCCCTGGCTGTCCTGGACTCACTTTGTAGACCAGGCTGGCCTCAGATTCACAAAGATCCCCCTGCCTGCCTCTATCTCCTAAGTGCTGGAATTAAAAGCATGAGCTGCCATAGCCGACTTTGTCTAGACATTTTTAAAACAACACATTCAAAGATTTCTAACCAGACTTTTAATCGCTTATTTTTATAGGATTATCAGCTCCTAGCTACAGAACCAGAGGCCTACGGCTCCCTAATTATGCCCTGACAGTGACAATTAAGCTTGATTCAAGGACTTTGATGCCCCCAAACAGCGAGAAGTAGTTTAATAATAAACAGTGCCCCATTTCCTGACCCGGGAGATTGGTTATCCATAGTGGATCAAAGAGGGAGAAATGGCCAGGCAGTGGTGGCGCAAGCCTTTAATCCCAGCACTTGGGAGGCAGAGGCAGGCAGATTTCTGAGGTCGAGGCCAGCCTGGTCTACAGAGTGAGTTCCAGGACAGCCTGGGCCACACAGAGAAGAAACCCTGACACAAAAAACAAAAAAAAAAAAAAAAAAAAAAAAAAAATCACCCTACCCCTGTCTTGTCTCCACCCTGACTTGGAAATCCCCACTTCTATGATTCAGAATTAACGGCCAAGCAATACTTCCAATAGCGCTGTGCTTCTTCGCTAGTTCATTGAGCATGCTCTACTAGCTCACTGGGTATGCTCCAAAATTCCTATGAAGTCTGTCCTCTCCATCCAGCTGGCTGCTTTTTCTGTTTCTGTTTTGTCTCAGAAGCAGCCCTCATTCTGTGTTTCTCCCCAATAAATCTCCTGTGCGAGATGTGTTGTGTGATGTGACTTTGTGGTGTATTCTTGGCTTTCGATTGCCAAGATACCTTTGCGCTGGAAAACCCTTCCAGCCAGCAGGAGGTGCATTCTTGTATATGAACACATAGAGGTGCAGCTTTAGTATCTTATTAAACAAGCTTTGTTGTAAAATCCTATTTTTCATAAATCTTGTGGGGTTCTGTTTTTCGATTCTTCCCTTGGGCTGTCCAGGAGGCAAGTTCTGGGGTCCACATCTTCCCTTTGAGTGTCCAGGCCCTGCTGCACACCAGGCAGGGAAGGATGGAACAGAGCTGAGTTCTGAGGTCTGCTTCTTCCCTTTGGGTGTCCAGACCCTGGTGCACACTGGGTGGGAAAGGATGCATTGAAGTCTGGAAGTCAGCAGGATTCCGGTCTGGCAGTGAATGCCAGGTGGGGGAGAAGTTCTTCTCAGAAGATTTCGATGTTACAGATCTTTTAGAAAACAGCTCTCTTAGACAATAGTCAATGAAACATCTTACGCACATACACTTTACTCAGGATGAATCAAGAGATACACACACACACACACACACACACATATACCTTGGAGAGTAGAAAGGGGGTCTTCTTAGGGTGAAATTTCATTGTCTCAGGCTTAAGGCTCTAGGGATACCTCACTTGCATGGAGAGGCATTCTAGGAAGTTGAACTTGTAATTTTGTCAAGGATTACGTAACATTCCTCTGGTACAAAATTGGGATCAGGCTCCCCAGATCAGTCAGAGAACAGGAAACCCCACTAAGAAAAGGGAGTCCTCCATTTCAGGATATCTGACCATGGTAGACTATAACCTGAGTACCAAAGTCCAAAGCCTTGTTCTTATGACTTTTTTTTTTCAGGACAGCAATTATTATAGAATCTGTCTTAATCCAGATATCTTGGAGTCCTGCTGTTGCCTCCTTGGTTGGTTTATATCATGTGTCCACCTTTAATTGAGATGGCAGTGAAGTCACATGATATCTACCCTCTCCAACCCTAGCAAAGATGGCTGATAGCTATGTGGGTGCCTCCATTGTGATCTGGGACAGCAGCTTAGATGCAGAAAGCCACATGTTGCTTATATCTCAAAATGGCATCACACCACATGGTTCCTTGAGATTACCTATGTATAGATTCTTTAACTAGCCACTCCCTGTGTTCTAAGGTTATTTAGGTTAACTTTTGGTTACAGATTTAACCACACTCAATAAACTTTCAAATCATGAGGTACAGAAAGTTTTTATTATAGTCTTACAAATCTTAGCAAAAGTTTTAGGCAGTTAGATGAAACCAATAGTTCTTTTTTGGATGTTCTGTTTTGCTTTCTTTTCCCTGTTATAGAGTCAGGTGGCCTGCCTGACACAGGACATAGAAGGAACTTTTAAATAATCATGCTTGGGTCTAGAGAAAGGAGAGCCATAGAAAAAACAAAAACGACAAAACAAAACAAAAAACCCAAAAATCAAAAAGAGAAAGGAGAGCCAGAACTCAACTCTAGAGCCAGGTTTCCAATAAAGTAAAACATCATAAAACAACTTTAGTTTTTTGTTGTTGGTTTTGTTTGTTTGTTTGTTTTTTGAGATAGGATTTCTTTGTGTAGCCCTGGTTGTCCTGGGACTCACTCTGTAGACCAGGCTGGCCTCAACATCACAGAGTTCCACCTGCCTCTGCTAATGAGAGCTGGGTTTAACGATATATCACCAATGCCTGGTAAAAACAACTTTAAAAGTATTCACACACAAAAGATGTTTGGATCCCTGCTAAACTGAATCCAATGGCCAGAAAGCTCAGAGATGAATTCTGAGCCATGGCCATTGAAGCAGTCATGGCTGGCAGCTGGCAGCTGAGAGTGGCAGTGAGAGCAAAATCAAAACCAATAAACACAAAACACAGAAAGATCACACGCTCAAAGGAGACCATTCATAAACAAAGCATGCAGTGGCCATCATCATTCATTCATTCAACTGAGCCTGACACATATCCTCCTCAGCCCCTGTGTTTGCAACAAAACTTAAGAACACACCAGAAAACACAGACTCATCTGCACACACAAAACAGAAAAACATTTCAAAAAACCAGAAACAGGTAGATGGGCAACATCTTGCTTTTTAGTCTCGACAGGAGATTATTTGGGCCTTGTCAAAACCCTCTATGCTCCAGATCAGGATCCCACAAACAGAGAACCAGGTGTAACTTACCAGAGGAGGCCTCTGTGGATACTGGCTGCTTTTCTCAGGACTGCGGTTTACTCTGATGGTCTGCGACACTGAAAGCATGTTGTGGAGCCTTGCAACGTCTCTAGGTGTATGCTTCCTGAGATGGGCCTTCATCCTCGGCAACCCTGAGTGAAAATCCGGCTTTAAAATTTGGGTGTGTGGTCTGATCTCCTTGGGGCCTCCAGAAAATGTTAATTCTACTAGGTGAGAATAAGATCACTACCACAGTTTTTAGAGCCAGATTTGAAGCAAGTTTTATTAAATACTGACCAGTACCATGGACCCGGGTGTTGGGGATTGGTTCTAATGCCTTGTCTTAATTTGGCTCCCAAAATCACATGGGAATCTGCATGTCTAGAAGCTGAGAGTTCCTGTCCCCAATTGGTTTTTTGATTAATCAATAAAGAGCCAACTGCTAATGTGTGGACAGGGAGAAAGAGGCGGGACTTTTAGGATTCCCAGGCAAGAAACACAGTGGAGAAGAAGGGGGATTCTGCCATGAGAGGGATGTAGGACAGACCACACAGTGGGAAGCAGAGAGATCAGAATTAAGAGCCTGCTGACATGTAAGAACCCAGGAAAGTGGTTTGGAAGTGCCTAGCCATTGACTAGCCATTGAGCTAGTCAAGGCATATCAAAATTAAGCTGACCTGAGTGTGTGTGTGTGTGTGTGTGTGTGTGTGTGTGTGTATCTTTCATTTGAGAACCCAGACAACTCCGGTGGGTGGCTAGAAGCACAATCACCTGCCAGGAGGGAATTCAAAGCAGATTAACTATTCACCACTACATGTTGGATTCCCAGAGAATGTCCCTCAGAACACCTTTAATCTTAGCATTTAGGCAGAGACAGGCAGATCTCTGTGAGTTCAAGGCCAGCCTGGTCTACACAGTGAATTACATTAGTCTGCTGCTTTTTTTTTTTTTTTTAATTGAGACAGGGTTTCTCTGTGTAGTGCTGGCAGTCCTGGAACTCACGCTGTAGACCAGGCTGGCCTCGAACTCAGAAATCCACCTGCCTCTGCCTCCCAAGTGCTGGGATTAAAGGTGTGTGCCACCACTGCCCAGCAGTCTGCTGCTTATAAAGGCAAACCCACAAGGCTATACACTTTCCACCTTTGTCCATTGGAGGCAAGCATATATCCTGATGTACCTTCCTGCTTATATACCTCACACCTACATGTGATGAACTACATCCTGTGCAGCTGGAACAACCAACCTTGTTTATAGAAATGAAAGCACATGGCTTATTATTTTATGTGAACAACATTCCAGGAAGTTATCTATTCTGGGGCCAAGTAGGGCTTACAGGATGTCCTTGGGCAAGTGGGACTTAAAGGTTAGAAGCATTTATGTTTTATATATCTTTTTTTGTTTTTAGATTTATTTATTTATTTATTTATTTATTTATTTAATCTATGAGTACACCATCACTCTCTCCAGACACACCAGAAGAGGCATTGGATCCCATTACAGATGCTTGTGAGCCATCATGTAGTTGCTGGGAATTGAACTCAGGACCTCTGGAAGAGCAGTCAGTGCTCTTAACCACTGAGCCATCTCTCCAGCCCATTTTATAGATTTCTTAAGCATAGTAATTTAACATAACTTTAGCCCTCAGAACAGCTTTAATCTTAGCACTTAGAGAGGCAGAGAGGCAGGCAGATCTCTGTGAGTTCAAGGCCAGCCTGGTCTACATAGTGAGTTCTAGGACATCCAAAGCTACATAGTGAAACCCTGTCTCAGAAAACACAACAATAAAACCTAAAATAACAATGATAACAAAAAACCTCAAACTTCTTTTATGAGTTAAGTAGGTTTTACATAGAATCCTAGCACTGTAGGGTAGGATTGTCTCCAGTTTCAGGACAGATCAAGCTATATAGCAAGACCTTTAAAAAGGATATTATTTAATGCTATGTGTGGGTGTTTTACCCATGTATTGTGCATGTATGCACGCACCATGTGCGTGCCTAGTGCCTGTGGAGGTCAGAAGATGACATCAGATCTCCTGGAACTGGAATTGCATGGTTATAAGCCACTACGTGGGTGCTGGGAACTCAACCTGGTTCCTTTGCAAGATCAGTCACGGTTTTTGACCTCTGAGCTATTTCTTCATTCCTAAAGCCCCTTGTTTTTGAAGCAAGCAAAGCTGGGGGAGAGATGGCTAAGTTGGTTAAGTACGTCCCAAGCAAACGTGAAGACCTGAGTTTGGCTCTCAACACTTGGGTAAAAGTGTTGGGCATGGCAGCACCCATCTGTAATCCCAGTGCTGGAGTGGGTTAGAAACAAGAAGTACCCTGGAGCTTCCTAACCAGCCAGTCTAGTTCAGTTGGTGAACTCCAGGTTTAGTGAGAGACTCTGCCTCAAAAAATAAAGTGAAGGGCCTGGAGGGATGGCTTTGTGGTTAAGAGCACTGACTGTTCTAGAAGTGGATTCTATTCACATCTCCCACATGATGGCTAAAAATGTCTATAACTCCAGTTCCAGAGGATCAATACCCTCTTCTGGCCTATACAGGCACCAGGCACAGACATACAGCCCAGGCAAATGACCCATTCATATAAAATAATAATAAAAATTAAGGTGAAGAACAACCAAGGCAGACACTTGCAAGTTGATCTCTGGCTTCCACATTCATGTATACACACAACCCACCAAGCAAGCACGGTTGTGCATGGCAGTAATCCCAGTATTTGGGAGGTAGGGAGGGGTATTTAGGGCTAGCTTTGGGTACATAGTCAGTCAGCTTGAGTTATGAGAGACCTTGTCTTTTTTTTTTTTTTGAGACAAAGTTTCTCTATGTAATCTTGGTTGTCCTAGAATTTGTTCTGTAGACCAAGCTGGTCTCAAACACCATGTCCAGCCTAAGAGTGTATATGTGTGTTTTATATATTATGTATTTATTGAATTTAGGCTACTTTATCAGGTCATATTGCCAGGGCATACACACATGGCACCAGGTGGCTGGGACCAGCAAACCCCTCACAATGTAGACAGTCTACCTCAGAACTTAGAGTCAGGTGTCTTAAAATCATTATTAGCTGGAAGATTCTGGAAGAGGTTGCGAATCAACAGTTACTTTGCTTGTTTTCCATTATAATTACAATGTGTAGTTTTTGTGGCGAGCCACGTATGTCTACATTTATTGCCCAGAGCTAGTGAGGCCCTTTAAAAGCAAGTTTTAATTTCTTTTATAGGTTGAGTTACTGAACTTTTTTTTGTTTGTTTGTTTTTGTTTTTCGAGACAGGGTTTCTCTGTGTAGCCCTGGCTGTCCTGGAACTCACTCTGTAGACCAGGCTGGCCTCGAACACAGAAATCCGCCTGTCTCTGCCTCCTGAGTGCTGGGATTAAAGGCATGCGCCACCACTGCCCAGCATTACTGAACCTTTTACACGGATGATTTCTGCCTGGAGTTTCTGACTAGAAGTCTATAGGAAGGTAAAAAGGACGACTCTTTAGGTCCAAATACTTTTTCCAACTCAAGCGCTACTTTTGCGCTTATTCTCTGGACTTAGGTAAAGGGGGTCTTCTGTAGCCGAAAAGCCAGCAGCCTTTTGCATTCACGGAATAAGACCGAAAAGATCCTCTCCCATTTTCTGCACATGAACTGACAATCACTCTCTTTACAAAGGGGCAAGGCCAGGACCGTCCCCCAGCACCTGGCAGGGAGTAAACCTAGGATATCAAAGCCACTTGGACACCTTGCATACTTGGGAGGAAAGCACCAAAGAGGCAGCGGCACCACTGAGGCCAAACCATAACTCCCAGCAGGCCCTGCGGAGAAGCATGCCTTCTCACTGGGCAGTGGCTAACAGCGTGCCTTTCCATTGGGTAGCGTCTCTCCACCAGCCGTCAAAGCCGCTGCGCGCAGGGCACGGCGGGAGAGGAGGCTACGGGATTTGCGGCTGTACTTCATCTCCCGGCGGGCCCAGCGCTGAAGGCGGTGGCGCGACGCCTTTGTGGAAGCCGGAGCCCACCGGGAGGAAGTTCCGGTCTCCGGGACGCTGGGTCCGTGGCGGCCGCTGAGGAGGAGGAGCGGGCCGCGGGGGCTACGCTGCTTTGGTAAGGGCCCAGGATAAGATAGAGGGCGTGCCCGAGCTGCTGGGACGGGGTCAGCGGTCAGGGCGTCTCTGGTAATCGTGGGCCCGAGCAGCCTAGGAGCCCTGACTTCGAAGACACGGGGCGGCCGCGGCCTCGCTTGCGAAGACAGCCTAGCGGTGGTGTGTTGAGGGAGGCGCCGCTCGCGGCAGGAACGCCCCGGAACGGTCGCGAGCCTGGGGCGGGGCCCGAGGCGACCGTAGAATTACCGGTCCCACCGCGGAGCGGCCAGCTGTGGGGCGAGGGACCCGCGCGTGGTAGCGGTTTTGGCGCTCAGTTCTGTGTGGAGCTGCTGGAGGGATTTTCTCTTTCCCCTTCTGTTTGTGATCCTGTTCTGAGACATCACTAGATACGGAGTTCTTGTGCCTGCAAGTAACCTTGGCCGCCCACCCAGACGCCCAGACAGGAAGGTGCGAGAGCTCAGAACCTGGGCCACGGGCCCGTAGAACCGGGAGGCGGCCGAGGGTGACTGGTGGGTTCTGTACCGGTTGGGCGAATGTAGGTGTAGAGTGATGTTTCCACATACTCGTGCTTTAGATTCCTTTTGGCGTTGTAAATAATGTGCTTTTCTTTTAACTTTATAATTGACGTTGAGCTAATGTATTCAAGTGTGGGGTTGTTGCGTTTCTTAATAAAAACAAAAGGCTTGATTTTGTAAAGCACATACACTGGAGGTAGTTTGGCTATTTTGTCTCCCCCCGCAACCCCCCCCCCCCACTCTAGGCTTGCTTACTAAGTTCAGACTAATTGGATATAAGTGAAGGAGTTTAGTAGTTTTGTTTTGTTTTTTTTTCCCCGCTTGATCACCCAGGTCTTTTTCTGAACTCTGGATTGTGCCTCAGCATTGTTATTTTCCAACTTCCTGTTGATTAAATATGCCACAGTTACCAAGCTTATGACGATCAAAGGGAAAAGTGTCAACAGCTAATGACAATGTAGAAAGTAACTAGCACTATATTACCATCTTGGGGAAACATCAGGCTTAGTGGAGTTTAATCCTGGAATTTAGGAGGGTGAGGCAGGAAGATGTCAGGTTTGAAGCCGTCCTAAGCTGCATTGAGACACTTAAAGTCATTGAGTGAATTTTAACTCCTTAACTAGTACACTTATATAAATGCTTATCTATCTACAAAATCTGTAGGATTATGTATAGTATATGTAGTCTATAATGTAGGATAAGTAGGACTCGGTTCTCAGCTGGCATAACACTCTTGCTGCTCATTGAATCCAGGGACTTTCTTTATGCACACTAGGCAAGGTCTCTACCACTCAGATATCAACCAGCCTCCTTATAGAATTTTCTTACCGTTCTTGAGTTTATTCTTACCTTTAGGATCCTAGGTTTTTGTAACTCTTCACATTAAGGAAGAATTTCTGATGGGAGAATTATTGTCATTTCTCCCCCTTCCCCTTTAATACAGGGTCTCTCATAGGCAGGCTGAATTTGAATAAAACCTGCCTTAAACTTCCAATCTTTCCACCTGTACTTTCTAAGCACCAAAATTGGCTGCTGTCATTCCTAGCTAAGGGAAGATTGTTAAATAAATATACTCTAGGCTAAAGTCCTTTGCCACTATGCTATATACTCAGCTCTTAAATGTACTCTTGAAACAGAAATTTGCCACCATGCATAGATGTTAATAAAATGATGTTAATGACTTGGTTTAGAATCAGAGTTACATAGATAATAAAGCTATTGAAAAGTTTTAATTAATTTATTTATTTGAGACAGGGTTTCACTATTCAGCTCTGGCTGGCCTGAAACTGGCTGTGAGGACTAGGCTGGTCACAACTTACGAAGATCTGCCTGCCTATGCCTCTAGAGTATTGACATTAAAGATTCATGCCTACAGGCCTGGTCTCAGTGTGTTTTATAACAATTCTGTCATGGTGTATAACTCAGTATAGTAGAGTTGATAACTGTAGAGTTTCAGAAATCATACATTGAATCTATGTACCCTTCACTAACACACCGATAGTGGACAAATTAACCTCTTCAAGCTTCAGTTCTTCATCTAAAATAAGGTTAATGAACGCAGCTGTCTCATGTAGGATTGTTGTTTTGGAGAATTAGATTATTTATTTATTTATTGTGGTACTGGACTTTTCCCCCCATAGGTCACCATTCCAAGTTTGTGGCATTAGAAAAAGGAGGACGCATAGCTTTGTGAATTTTAGATAATCGATCTTCCACTGAGCTATATCCCAGCCTAGATTTATTATGTAATACATGTAATGCTCTTAGGATAGTGTCTGGTATACAGAAAGTGTTCACTAACTATTAGCCACCACTATTTCTTTATCATTTTCCTTTGAAATCATAATTTTGTGTATGTAGCCCAAGCAAGCTAGTGTAAACTTATAGTTCTGCCTCAGTCTTTGAGGTCAGGACAAGTTGTGGGAATTGGTTCTCTTATCCTACCATGGGGGCTGTGAGAATCAAACTCAGGTTGTCAAGCCTGGCAGTAGGTATCTACTGAGCCATTTCACCAGCTCCCACCTTTTTAGAGACAGTCTCTCCCTGGGACCTATGACTTGCTAGTTGGGTTAGGGTGTAGCCATCTTATCCCCAGGATTCTCCTGTCTGCACCTCTCCAGTGCTGAAATTACAAGCATGGACCATCACTCCCATCCTTTTATTGCTGGTCCTGGGCATTCAACTCAGGAAGCAGTTTGCCCACTGAGCTATTTTCCCAACAACCTCCATCCATTTGAGACAGGGTCTTGATAAATATTCTGGGTGCCTTGGCTTCCCTGTGCTGGGATTTAAGGCCTGTGCCACCAAGCCTGGCAACTTGTCTTTTTCTTTTCTTTTTTCTTTCTTTTTGTTTTTTGTTTGTTTGTTTTTGGTTTTTGGTTTTTTGAGACAGGGTTTCTCTGTGTAGCCCTGGCTGTCCTGGAACTCACTCTGTAGACCAGGCTGGCCTCGAACTCAGAAATCCACCTGCCTCTGCCTCCTGAGTGCTGGGATTAAAGGCATGCCACCATTGCTGGGCAACTTGTCTTTTTTTGAGATACAGTTTCCTGTAGCCCATGCTGGCCTGAAATTCCTACTACTACTGCAGCCTCCAGAGTACTAAGGTTATAAGGCCTGTCACTTTACCCTACATTGTACTGTATACATTGTAACAAAAGTTTACCTTTTAAGCCATTTTAAAGTATACAGTTCTGCAGCATTAGTCACATCCACATTTCAACCAATAATGGCTATTGCTAAAACGTTGATGTATCAGAAACTTTGTAACCATTAAGCAAGTAACTTTCAATTTCTTTTTTGTAGCCCCTGATAACTTTTACTCTACTTTGTTTCTCTATGAATTTTGTGTTTCAAGTATAAGTGGAATGATACAATATGGTCTTTTCTGTGTTGGCTTATTTGGCTTAGTATAAGGGGTTGTTAAAATTGATTGAATAGATAGTATGTATCAGCATTTTATTCCTTTTTTCATTGAATAGTATTTCATCCATTGTGTAGAAGACTTAAATTTTTTTTTTTAAATAAACATGTATGTGAGTTTGTATGTATGTGCAAGTAAGTGTAGATGCTTATGGAGGCCACCTGCATTGGGTTCCATGGATCTGGAGCTATAGGCAGTTGTGAATCATCTGATGTGGATGCTAGTCTTCTGCAAGAGTAGTACTCAATCTTAACCACTAAGCCATTTATTTAGCCCATAGAGTACATTGAAAAAAAAAAAAAAAAAAGAAAAAAAATATCTAACCCTTGACTGTAGTAAATAGTGCTGTGAACGTTGATGCGCACATGTCTTTGATACTTACTATTTGGTTGTTTTTGCAATGTACTGTCAAACCAAACCTCAGGTTTTATATATCCTATGCTACTCAAGCATCCTACTACTAAGCTAAAAGCCCCCACTCCAGCTCTATTTTAACCTTAAACTTTTTTCTTTTTAAAAAAACTAATAATAAAATGTCTTCAAACTAAAATTTAAGTAATAATTAAGTTATTGATAATTATTAATTATCAATTACTTATCAATAACTTAATAATTAATTATATTACTAAATAATTTAATAATAATAAAAAATAAATAATAAAATTGATGGTTTTAAACCAGAGTATCACTCTGTAGCCCAAGCTGTCCAGGAACTAACTTGCTGTTGTAACCCAGACTAGCCCTGAATTTGTGGGTATTCCTTCTGCTTTGGTCTTCTAGCTGCTGGGAGTGTTGGTGTCAACCACCATGCCCAACTTTAAAATATTTTGAGACAGGGTTTCATGTAGCAGCCTGAGCCTTGAAATCACTGTATACCCATAACTGACCTCTCATCTTTATCTTTCAAGTGCTGGGATTCCAGGTATTCACAGCCTCCTGTGGTTCCAGCACTTGGGAGGCAGAGGTAGGAGGATTGCTGTAAGCTTGAGGAGAGCCTAGTTTACATAGAAGATCTAGGCTCAAAACAAGAACCATATGATCCAGCAGTTATGTTTGTAGGTGTACCCAAAGGATTGAAGGCAGAATCTCAAACAGGTGTTTGTATCCATGTTCATAGAGCAGTATTTATTTATTTATTTATTTTGTTTTTTCGAGACAGGGTTTCTCTGTGTAGCCTTGGCAAGCAGTATTTATAATAGCTAAAATATGAAAGCAAACCAAAGGCTGAGTGATAGGTGAATGGATGAATAAAATAATACCTGTGTGTATATTTATACTTTCTTTGGAATACTCTTTAGCCTTAAAAAGGAAGGTAAGCATCTGTAATCACCACTTTCCTTGTGGGCTAGCCTAGTGTATGCAGCACCAAACAGTAGAGACCTGTTTCAAAGGAGGTGGACAGTGAGGAACTAACTATACCCAAGGTTGTCTTCTGATACCCACTAGCTTGCCAAATGAACACACACACACATCATACACTCACATGTATAACACATACAAAGATAATTTTTTACAATTTTTTATTATTTAAATTTACATATGGGTGTTTTGCCTGCATGTATGTCTTTGTGCCAAGTGTGTGCCCAGTGCCCCAGGAGGCCAGAAAAGGTTGTTGGATCCCTGGGACTGGACTCACAGAAGGTTGTGAGCCACCAAGTGCCTTTAACCACTGAACCATCTTTCCAGATCAAATATAAGATTTCTTTTCTTTTCCTTTTTTAAAAGATCTATTTATTTATTTTATGTATGGGCATCAGATCCCATTACAGATGGTTGTGAGCCACCATGTGGTTGCTGGGAATTGAACTTAGGACCTTTGGAAGAACAGTCAGTGCTCTTAACCACTGAGACATCTCTCCAGCTCCCATAAGATTTCTTAATATGTTTTTTAAGAACTTTATTTTGTGAGTATGAGTGTTTGTCTGCAAATATGTTACATGTACATGACTGGTACTTGTACAGACCAGAAGAGGTTGTCAGACCCCCTAGAACTGGAGTTGCAGACAGTTGTGAACTGGCCACCATTATGATTCCAGCCACATAAAGGTGCTGACCTATAATGAGGATTCTTTTTTCTCATAACCTATTTTTTGGTTCCCCGGAAACCAGTTTTACTATTATTCAGTGATGTTTGTTTTTATGAGACAGAGTTTTGAGTTTTTCTGTGTAGTTCTGGCTGTCCTGGAACTAGCTCTGTAGACTAGGGAAGCTGGTAATTTTTTTTTTTTTAGGCAAGGTCTTAGATAACCCAATCTGGTCTCAAATCCTGTACAGCTAAAAGGAATGATCTTATTTTAGTCAAATAAATGTTTTTCTTTATGTATACATGTGCACTCTATATACCTGGTGAGAAGGTCAGAGGAAAACAGATCATTTAGAACTGGAGGTGTAGATGGTTATGAGCTACCACATGGATGCTGGTAACTGTTCTCCTAACTGCCTCCATAGTGCTAGGACTAATGGCATGCACCTCCACACTCCACTCAGCTCTTGTTTCTACCTCTAGTAGTGCTTGGGTTATAGCCATCACACCTGGCTGGCTCTGGCCAGCTCGAATTTTTAGCAGTCCTCTTGCCTCTCTCTCCTGGGTGTTAGGATTAATGATATGAGCCATCTTGTCTTGGCTAACCTGGAAACCAGTTTGGATTCTGGGGGGAGTTCTGTTGATAAACTGAAACTAAGGAACTGATGATCGAAGGGCATGACTAGGAATGAGTTCTTTGCTTGATGTGCAGGCTTGCCCTCTCTGAGGACCAGGTGAGCCATTTTCAATGTGAAACAATTTCTATTTTACTTGAATTTCACAGCTCTCATTTGGATATTTAGACTACTAGTTCCAGGATTTGGGCTACTGCAGTTTCACTTGGGCATGTATTGTTGTCTTCAAAATTCACTTCAGGGCTCATCTACTCTTTCCATCATGTAGAAGGTGATAGGTGTGGGGTGTGGGTCCGCAAGCTCAGTTAGTGTGTGGGTCTTCTGGGTCACTGTTTGTTTTGTAGAACCAGTTGATACGGTAAGTAGGTAACTTAGTGACTCCTTAGTGTGTTCTGACCTTTGTCGCACTGTTCATCATGCGTCAACATTTCAGACTCCATTTACACTTAGGTAACGGGTTTTCCAGTATCTACATGGTATCTACCTCCAGGGGTTCTGGTGCCCTCTTTTGGTCTCCTCATGCACAGCATGCTGCAAATATACATCCAGGCAAATATGTATACACATAAAAAAATATTTTAAACTTTGGTAATACTTTGAGATTATTTTAGATCTAGAAATTGTATTTTTTATGACTAGTGTCTTGTTCTTATTTTAAAATTTAAAGTGTGTGTACATACATGCCATGATGGTTGTGAGGAGGTCAGAATGTAACTTTTAGAGTCTATTCTCTCTTACCTTGTGAATTCTAGGGATTGAACTCAGGCCATCAGGTGTGTAGCAAGTATCGTTCATTACCTGTGACCTATCTTGTATCCTCTAGCAATTGTATTTGCTTTGGCTACTAAAGTACATTTCTTTATATTTTTATTTTTTTAGTTTTTTGAGACATAGTTTCTCTGGGTAGCTCTGGCTGACCTTGGAACTCACTATGTAGACCAGGTGACCTCAAACTCAGATCTGCCTGCCTCTGCCTCCCAGGTGATGGGACTAAAGGCATGCACCACCACCACCACCACCACCCAGCTTAAACTACATTTCTTAATTGCTTTTAGTTTTCCTATCTTGATTTTCCTTATCTGGTTGATAAAGGTTTGATAAATCTTTTGTCCGGGTCCGGTTTTGTTTGTTTGTTTTGGTCCACTGTGTATGTCTGTGATTAGTTCTGATTTCTCCATATCTTAATTGAGCACTCCTATCCTTTGTGGTTTTTGGGCTTGAGGTCTGAGTCTTGTGTTAGGCACTTGCTCTGTCACTGCCCTGTCTTTTTTTTTTTTTTTTTTTTTGAGACAGGGTTTCTCTGTATAGCCCTGGTTGTCCTGGAACTCACTCTGTAGACCAGGCTGGCCTCGCACTCAGAAATCCACCTGCCTCTGCCTCCTGAGTGCTGGGATTAAAGGCGTGTGCCGCCACTGCCCAGCTTTATATACATTGATGTTTTGTCTGTATGTACATCTGTGTAAAGGTGTTAGATCCCCTGGAAATGGAGTTACAGACAGCAGTGCTCTGCCATGTGGGTGTTGAAAATTGAACCCAGGTTCTTTGGAAGAACAGTCAGTGCTCTTAACCACTAAGCCATTTCTCCAACCTTCTGTCTTTTATTTTTGTGAGACAGTCTTGAGTAACCCAGGCTGGTCTTGAACTCAGTATGTAAATGAGGCTGACTTTGAACTCATTGAGGGTAGTCCTGCCATGTTTCTCAAGTGTTCGGATGAGACCTGAGCTACCAGCTTGGCTTCTCTTTTAAAACACAAAACAAAACAAAATTAAAATTTTATTTCTTCTTTGGTGCTAGGGATTGAATGATGGATGTAATGCATCATAGGCAAGTGATCTACTCAGCTACATTTTCAGCCCTCTCTGTGCTGTTCATATGTTGGTCTGATGATGCGCCTTCATTTGTGATATTTGTCAGTTCATGCTTTTAACTTCTGCTTCTGTGAGTTGATAATTTAACACTGTCCTATTTTCACTTTTTGTGATCCTTTCTTCTGCTTGCTCAGTTAACTATTGTTGAAATTCATGGTGAGCTTTTTATTATAAGCAGTGTACTTTTCTACTCCAGAATTTGTTTTTCACTTCTCTGTACAGTTTCTCTGCATTCATTCATGAATTCACTCAAGTATGTATGTATGTATGTATTTATTTATTTATTTTGAGATAGGGTTTCTTTGCATAGCTTTGGCTGTTCTGGAACTAGCTCTGTAGACCAAGCTGGTCTTGAACTCACAGAGATCCACTTGTTTATGCCTCCTAAGTGCTGGGATTAAAGGCATGTGCCACCACCATCACACCTGTGTCTGTGCCCGCCCGCCTGCCTGCCTGCCTGCCTGCCTGCCCGCCCGCCTGCCTGCATTGCTTGCTTCCTTCCTTATGTATATTTGTAGCATGGGAGGAGGAGTATGGGGGTCAGAGGACAACTTTGTGGAATTTGTTCTCCTCTTCCACCTTTGTGTGGGTTCAAGGATGGAACCTAGATTATCAGGGTTGTGCGGCAAGCACTTTACCACCAGGTGAATCATCTTGACATTATCAAACATGGTAGAGAAGTTTTCTCTTTATGATATGACAAAGACAGCCACTTATCAACTGTTAAGGAAATGTAATTAGTCAGAAAATGTCAACAAACTATTTTTTTATTATTATTATTTTTTTGAGACAGGGTCTCTCCTTTTTCAGTTTCCTGAGTGCCGGGATTATAGATGTGTGCCAGTGAATGCAGCTTTAAGCCATTTTCTTTTAGGTGGGGATGAGGGGAGACATTCTCATAAAGCCCAGGCTGGCCTTTGGACTTGCCATGTAGCCTAGGATAGCCTTGAACTCCTCATTCTCCTTCCTCTGCCTTATTTCTGAGATTATAGATGTTTATTGCAATGCCCCGTTTTGAACTATTTTCTAAAGAGACTTCCTTCATTGCCAGAGATTTTTGAATAGTCTCCTAGTCAGTCATACTAAAGCAGTTCTTAAATTTTCTTTGTGAAGATAGCCACCTTTTTTCTTGAATTTTTACCTTAATATATTTATAGTTAATAGGTCCTTTCGGTGTTTTAGGATTTTCCCCTTCCTGCTTTTGTGTTTGTTTCTTATGTAGGTTTCTTACATAGCGTTGGCTGTTTCGGAGCTTGATGTATAAATCAGTCTCATCTCTGCTTCTATCAAGTCAGGCTCTTCCTGCTTTTTGAAAGATTTTTGACCTATTGATCTTGGTGTTGAAGATGTTAAATCTTTACATTTCTGTTTGATTTTGTGTATTTTTGCCTGGAGTATCTTGTATAGATTTCTTTGCTGGAGCTTTTTCCTCAGTTGCTTTATCAAAATCATATACCTATGTGTACTGTGGTACTGCTTGTAAGCTGCTCTGGGAATGTGGAGGCCAAAGGATTAGGAGCTAAGGTCATTTTTGGCTTCATATGAAATTTGAGTCCCTGCTGGGCTAAGTGAGATCTTGTTCCTCAAGACTAAAACAAACTAGGTGTGATGGCTCATGTAGTAATTCAAATAGTTCAAAGGCTGAGACAGAAGATTACCTTGGTTTCTAAGCTAGCCTAAGCTACTTAGTGAGTTCAAGGATAGCCTAGGTTATAGTGTGAGACCATGACTAATAAAAACCCAAGCAAACCAACAGCAACAATTAAAACAAACACAAACAAACAAAGAGAAAGCCTAGTATAGCAAGCAATTTGTCTATAATCTTAGCACTGGGAATAGAGAGGCAGGAGGATCAGATGGTTAAGTCAGTCTGAACCTAGTTTGAGTTATATCTCTGATTAAGCCATCTTTCCAGCTCCTACATGCTGCTTTTGGGTGGCCTGATTTCCAGGTATGTCAGCTCTCTCCTGGTTTTCTACCCATTATCTGTTAGCATTGATATCTGCACCTATAGCTTGCTTAATCCTGGAAAAAAGGCTTCCATGAGATCCAAGAGATTTCTGAATAATAGTAATAATAATAATTACTATTGTCATTGTTGTTATTTTGAGATAAGAGTCTTAACATACTGATCTAGCTGGCCTAGGATTCACAGAGCTCTGCCTGCCTGAGTATTGAGATTAAAAGGCTTGGGATCCTGTTTGAATTCTAAATTAGATGAAATAGAAACACGCATTTTGTATTAGTTCTTCAGATACCCCTCCCCTTCCATCTGACAAGGTAGAAGAAAAGAATAAAATAATTTGCAAATATATTTGCTCTTTTCTTATAAAGGAGCTCAGAACTAGACTGTACTGTTTAAAGAGCAATATTACTGTTGCATTGAAGAGGAAGAGGGCAAGGGAAGATAAAAATACAATACAATGTTCCTACTGCTTTGAAGATGGCTTTTTTTACAGTTTATTTATCAGTGTGAAGGTGGGTGTGGCCATGGGTGTATGCATATGCCATGACACACATGAAAGCTAGAGGACAGCTTTTGGGAGTCAGTCCTCTTTTTACCCCGCTTGAGTCCCAAGCTTGGTGGCAAGTGCCTTTATTCTTTGAGCCATTTCCTCAGCCCAATTTGTAATTGAGTTTATTATTATTGTATGTAATGTGTATGAGTGTGGGTATAAACACCCCACATGTACGTATGGAGGTCAGAAGACAGCTTTTGAGAGCCAGGTTTCTCTTTGCACTGTGGTGTCCAGTGATGGAGCACAGGTGGTTAGGCTTAGGCTAAAAGGACTTTCACCCCAGCTTGCCATTTGCCCTTTAGGTTTTCCTATGTGTACTGCTTGCTCTCTGGATGAATAAGACCTTGAAAACTTCATGGCAGCCGTTTTCATGACTTGTGGATTGATTTTTTTTTTTTTTTCTTTTGACATCAAGTGACCTTTGTACAAAGTATTTAACTTTGATGGTACGCTTTATTTTTTTCCTTTTATTTGTTGTGTCACATTTAGGAAACCCTTGTAAATCCATGAAGATCTTTCAGTAGCTACAAGAAAAATCCTGGAGATAAGTTCTCAGCTTCATTTAGGTTACATGCCTGTCTTCAAAGCAATCACTGGTGAGGATAATAAGTATTGTAATTAACTGAGATAGTGTAGGATTAGCCACATAGACTGAGGAGGAGTTTAATGCTAAGATGCTCTTTCTAGTAATGGACACATAAGTGCTGAAAAAATTACTCAGGAAAGAACTATTAGAAGTGAAATATTCTTTGTTTACTGAGAAGTTTAAAATGCCCCCAAATATGCTTTTTCTTAAAAATGGGATTTTGAATTTTGAAAAAAAAAAAAAAAAAGCTTTTAAATGTTTTTTGTGTGAGAGCTTTTGCATCCTACATTATTTGTATGAGGGTCAGAGGCATCTGGAGTCAGAACACACATTTTTTTCTTTTCTTCATCACTTCTCTCCCTAGGCCTCTTTTCTTGAGACTGGGCTTCTCTGTGTAACATCAGCTCTGGCTGTCCTGGAACTTGCTCTGTAGACCAAGCTGGCCTGGAGCTCAGAGATCCGCCTGCCTCTGCTTCCAGAGTGCTGGGATTAAAGGCAAATGCTACCACTACCTGGCTCAGAACACACATTTTTAGTTGGAAAAAAAAAGTTAATTTGTTCTGTGTGTGTTCTTGTCTGTATATATACTACAACATGTTTGTGGAACTCAGAGCACCTTGTGGGAAGTAGTTCCTTCCTTCTCCTTTAAGTCCTGGAGAAAAGTAGTCAAGTCAGGCTTGGTGGCAGTACCTTTACTAGATGACCCTCTCACAGCTCTACACTTTTTTTTTTCTTTTCTTTTCTTTTTTCTTTTGACATGTTTCACTGTGTATCCCTGACTGGCCTTGAATTTACAGATATCCAAGAGTCACAGATTCCAGAGGGCTGGGATTAAAGACATGTGCCCCCACCCTAGGCTGAAAATTTTTTTTATAAAGATTTAAGTGCTTGTGTTTGAAGAAATGAGAGAATAACTTTTGGGAGAAGGTTCTCAATCTTGTATAGATCTAGGGAATTGAACTCAGTTGTCAGGCTTGGGGACAAGTGCTGTAACTCACTGAACTTTCTTACTAGCACTGTATAAATATTTTAAAGTGACTTCTGAATACCCTTGATAAAATTAGCAAGCAAGGATTAAGTAGTTTAGCCTATACTCGATGTTCTAAAGTACTTACTTGTGGTTTATTTTATACAGGTACCACCCTGCTAGAGTTTGGTAGGAAAAAGATCTACTTATTGAAGCTTTCTTGACAGAGAAAGAGATGTGGGGGGATTCTCGGTCTGCTAACAGAGCAGGACCTTTTCGGTAAGTCTTAAATTTTAAATATTGAATTTGTCAAGTATTTATAATGTAACTTTTGGCCTACCATAATGGCAAATATTTTCTTTGTGGAGAAATAACTAAGCTTTTTAGAACTAGAAATTATTTGTAAAGTTTGTAGTAATTTCTAAAGTGATTGAGAGTATATAACCAGTGTGCCAGGTGTTTTTTCTGTGTCTGTTTCTCTTTGCTTGTCTCTTTATATGATATTGAGGATACAACCCAGGGCCTCCTGTGTGCTTGGCAAATGCTTTGGCTCTGAGCCATAGCCTTAGCCCCTTGATAACCTTTTACCAGTCCTCCAACTTGATATGTAGACCAGGCTGGCCTCAAATTCACAAAAGTTCTTTCTGCCTGACTCTGCCTCTTGAGTGTTGGTATTAAAGGCATGTACCACCATTCCCTGGCTGAAATCATTCATTCAAATCTACCTAACCTACTATCTATCTATCTATCTATCTATCTATCTATCTATGTAGGTTCTAGTATTTTCTGTGTGAGGCATGTGAGTACCACAGCACAGGTGTGAAGGTCAGAAGACAACTTGAGAGAGTTAGTTCTCTCCTTCCACCACATTGGTCAAGGGTCTGAACTTAGATTTTCGGGCTTAGCAGCAAGTACTTTTACCTGCTGATCCATTTTGCTGCCTCCCACCCCCCAAGTCAGGGTTTCTGTGTTGTCTGGCTGTCCTGGAACTCATTCTGTAGACCAGACTGGCCTTGAACTCAGAGATCTGCTTGTGTCTACCTCCCAATTGTGGGGATTAAAGGCTTGTGCCACCACACCTGGCAACATTTTAAAAATATTTTTTAAAATGCCAGAATCATTTATTCATTTATCTGTTTTGTTTTTTTATGAAAAATGGTATGAACTCACTAATAGCCTAGATTGGCACTGTAGTCATGACAGTCCTTCTTTAGTATTCCATGTGTGAGATTTTTTACTTACTTTTAAGGTAAGGTTTTACAGTGTGTTCTGGGCTATGATCTTCCTACCCCAGCTTCCCTAATATCTAAGATTGCTGGTATACATCACCACTCTTGTCTTCTTCATATTTGTTAATTCTTTTATCTCTTTTAACAAAGCAGTATATACTTGGAAAGCTAGCAAAATATGTTGTTTATGGAGGCTTCATTAAGGAGCTGGAAAGATGGCTCAACAGTTAAGAGCATTTTTTGCTCTTCCAAAATATCCAAGTTGGGTTCTTAGAACTCACACCAGAAGCTTCCAACTTTCTGTAACTCCAGTTCTCAAGGATCTCACTCCCTTTCTAAACTCCTCAGGGAACTACATACACATATACATACAAAAAATAAAAGCTTGAAAGCTACATTAATTTCATTGATTTATGTCTAGACTTTAGAACTGTGTCTTGCTAATGACATTGATATGCTTTTCTGAGTGACACATATGTCAGTTTTAAGGGTTATTGAGTACAAAGAAGAGTGAAAGAGGTTGATTCTGCTTTAGATTTATAGGGAACACTTAAAAATATTTATGTGTATGTTTATGCACATGTATGCCTGTGTGAGTATTTGTTGAAGCCAGATGTGGGTGACAGAACCCTCAGAGCCGGAGGTAAAAGTGTTTGGGATACTAGGCCTGACAGTGTCTCTTTGCATAATCCAAATTGACCCTAAACTTGCAATTCTCCACTCTCAGCCCCTCAAAGTACTGGGAATAAACTTTTTAAAAAACTAGATAATTAATGCATTTTATTTGTATGAGTATTTCGTTCACATGTAGGCATGTGCACCACATGGTGTGCCTGGTGCCCACAGAGCTCAGAACAGTGTTCTGGAATCCTTGGAACTAGAGTTATAGATGGTTGTGCACTGCGATGTGGGTATGCTTAACCACTAAGCCATCACTGTATCACTGAAGTAAACTTATCAACATGTAGCCATGCTCAGTCATTTACAAAATTGTGTGTGGCTGCTTTCATATTGCAGTTATAGATGAAATAGTTGTGGTAGATATTGTATGTGCTATAAAGCCCCAGTTTAGTATATGTACTATCTGGTTTTTTATATATGAACAGTTTGCCCAGGCATGGTGGCACATGTGTTTACTCCTAGCACTGAGGAGACTGAAGCAGGTGGGTCTCTGTGAGTTTAAGGCCAACCTGGTCTACAGAGTGAGTTCCACAACATTCAAGGTTATATAGTGAGACCTCAAAAAACAATAAATAAATAAATACACAAACAAACAAAATAAAATTTTAAAAAATTGTCAAACTCCAGTCTAAATCAGTGCTTATATGTAAGATTTAAAAATATTTATGTTATTGTCTGTCTTCTTAGTCTATTTATGGATAATTATTTTGTATGTCAGGCTATTTCTCTTACACTATTAACGTGGTTTAGTAGTCATTCAAAAACATTAGATAGATTTGGCTCCACTCAGTTTTAAGAACACCTTTGTTTGGTTTGGTTTGGTTTGGTTTGGTGTTGGTTTTCAAAGACAACCAAAAACCTGTGTAGCCCTGGCTATCCTAGATCTCACTCTGTAGCCCACACTGGCCTCAAACTCAGAGATCCACCTGGCTCTGCCTCTTGAGTGCTGGGATTAAAGACATATGTCACCACCACCACCCATCTTTTAAAAGAATGATTTATTTATTTTTATGTATGTGGGTATATGTCTGCTTACCACGTTCATGTCTGTCTGTCTGTCTGTCTGCTTACCACATTCATTCAGTTCTTATGGAGACCAAAAGAGGATATCAGATCCTCTGAAACTGGAGTTACAGCAAGTTATGAGCCATCATGTGGGTGCTGGGCATCAAACCCACTTCCTTTGGAAGAACAGTCAGTGGTCTTAACTAATGAGCTATCTCTCCAGCCAAAGCATCTTTTTAAAATTATTTTTTTATAGAATATTTTGTCTTAGAACCATTAAACTTACTTAAAATTTTATTTTCTTATTGTAGGTTATCAGTTGCTAAAAATTTTGTTTGTTTTTGACTTTTGAGACCGTGTTACTCTATGTAACCGCTCTAACTCTTAGAACTTCGTTTGTAGACCTCCAACTCACAAAGATACTCCTGCTTCTGCCTCTTGGGAGCTGGGATTAAAGCCTGGCCTGCCTGCTTCCTTTCTTTCTTTCAAAACAAAACAAAACAAAACAGAATTTCACTCTATTTCAGGCTGGCCTTGAAACGGAGGTGAGACTCCTGCCTCAGCCTCAACTACTTTGATTGTAGGTATGAGCTACCATACCTGGTTTTTTAAAGTTTTTATTTGTTTGTTGGTTTTGTTTTGTCTTTCTATGTAGTCCAGACTGGCCTTGAACTCATGATCTTTCTATGTTCAATCTCACTTGTAGCCCTGGTGGGCCTGAAACCTACTATGTAAACCAAGCTGGCCCCTAGCTCACAGAACTCTTGACTCTGCCTCCAGAATGCTTAGATTTTGGTTTTTTTGTTTGTTTGTTTTTGTTTTGTTTTCAAGACCGAGCTTCTCTATGTAGTCCTGGCTGTCCTAGAACTTGATATGTAGATCAAGCTGGCCTCCTAGAGATCCTCCTATCTTTGCTCAACTCACTTCTAATTTTTAAGTTTTTTGACCAGAGGTGGATAGCAATCCGTTTTTGGGAGACTCAAAAAATAAGAAAGGGTATTTTGCAGGAAAATGTCTTATTTTTTCTTTGAAAAACTTTATTTTCTTAAAATTATTTTATGTCAGCTTAAAAAAATTTCTATAGCCACTGGTATTCATTGTTTTGAGGTAGGGTTTCACTGGGTAGCCCTGGCTAGTCTGGAACTAGGCTGGCCTTGAGCTCACAGAAATAAAAGACATGAGCCATCACTCTTGGCACTATTGCTGTTTTATATTAATAGAACTGATTTTTGATTAGACTATAAAATTTAGATATAAGGGGCTGGAGAGATGGCTCAGCCATTAAAGGCTAGGCTCACAACCAAAAATATAGTAGTGTGCTAGATCTGCTTGACTTAGAAGGTAAGATAATCTTCATGGACGTATTTATGGACAATGCTGGGTGTGTTCTGGTCAAAAAATGCCTACCTTTTGATGCCTCAGCAGTCATTCCATAAGTGTCCGAGGAAGCTTGAGTATTCTCAAAAGCCAATGAATGACTTTAATGATTTTTAAGTATGGGAGGCACTGTGGTTAATGGTAACATTCTAATTTTTGTGCTAAATTTTATTCCTTATGAGTATTTAAGCTTGATTGTGATGAACCAAAAAGACATAACTAATGTTAGTGTTATTGGGAACCAATAGAAGCTTTTATGTTCTGAAAATCCACTAAATGTGTGTTGTTCTAATGTTTAGGTTAATATTTTAAATTTCTATTTACTTTATGAAAGGGCTTGGTACTCCTGAGGAGACAGCTTCTTGGGAAAGAGTGTGCTTGCTATGAAATCAAGAGGACCTGAGTTTAAATCCCTAGCACATAAATAAAAAAAGCAAACAAAACAAAACATGTTTTTGTAACCTGTGTTGGGTGGAAATTGAAGTGTTCTGGAAGCTCAGTCCAGTTGCCTAGCTGAAACTGTAAACTTCAAATTCAGTGCAAAACCCTGTCATAAAAAGTAAGAAGAGAGCCATAGAAGATGCCCAGTGTTCTCCTCCAGCCTCTGCACACAAGTACCCCACCAACACGCGCGCGCGCGCGTGTGTGTGTGTGTGTGTGTGTGTGTGTGTGTGTGTAACACAATACATTAAAAAACATAAGATACAAAGGGAGCGGTGGTAGTATTGGACCAGTGTCCTAAGCTGAGGTACCTAGAGTCAGCTGTCTTTTGACTTTTACTGTGGTGGTAGAGTTGGAGCTCAGAAGGGTCGTATAATAGAATCTGTACGGCTTGGGAGGAGAAGCTTGAGTTGATTCTGATAATTTCCATGTTTTTGTTGTATTGCCAAGCAGTAGATAGCTCTTCAGCCACTTTTATTTCCTTTTTCATGTACCCTCTCTGGGATTCCCTGGTGTCTAATTGCCTATTTAAGTTCCTTGATTTTTTGATTTTGTTGAAATAGGCTCTCATTCTAAGGCCACCCTTAAATTCAGGATCATCCTCCTCAACGTTTCTAGTAATGAGATTAATAGTTGTACACCACCCTGTGTGGCTGTCTCTTGATCTTTGACCAAAGCCTAAATGTGTAAAATGCTCTAGTAATAGGCAAAGGAAAGATGCTGGATAGTTTAAAAGACTGGGCAACTCTTTTTTATTTCTTCATTACTTTTTTTTTTTTTTTTGGTTTTTGTTTATTCAAGACAGGGTTTCCTCTATGTAACAACCCTGGCTGTCCTGAAACTTACTCTGTAGACCAGGCTGGCCTTGAACACTCAAGACATCCGCCTGCCTCTATCTCCTAGATCTTGGGATTAAAGGCGTGGGCCACCAACCAGCTTGTTTACTTCTTGAGTTATATGAATGGATATTTTGTCTAATGTGTATACATCATATGTATGCTTGCTTCCTGAAGAGGCCAAAAGAGGGTGTCAGATTCCCTGGAACTGGAGTATATAGGTTGTGAGCTGTCACACGGGTGCTAGGAACCAAACCTAGGGCCTCTGGAAGAACAACAAGTGCTTTTAACAACTGAACCATCTCTCCTGTCCCAGTTATTCCTTTTTGTTGTTCTTTTTCTAACTGTAAGTATTTTAAAAATATGTTTTATTGCAATAAAAAGTTAGCTTGCGGCATTAGAATCTTGTTTGCCAGCTTCTTTATTTGGGACATGGAGATAATGCCTAAAGATCTAATGTTCTAGGTGACTCTCAGCCTTAAGCTCTTAGATAATTTAGCTTGGTGTCGATGACTTGACATGCTTTGTGGAATGATTCATTCTGCCTTCTGTGGTAATATACTCTTTGATAGTTATGATTGGGCCCAGCTGAGAGTCCTTCTAAGTAGAGGCACAGTAGAACTGCGATTAATGCTGCTACTGGTCACAATGATATACAATGAGTCTTTCCTTTTTTGGCCTATACTCAATTGGATTAAGTAGAGTCCATGATGTAGATATAATAAAATATTTTGAAATGTTTACCATTGTGTGCAGCCGTTAGAAAGATACTTCCTGAAACTTATAAGAAAATTTATGCTTTCAGGCTGAGCATGGTTGTTTATTAAAATCCCAGTATTCAGGAAGCAGAGGGAATAGAGGGTTTATTTCAAGTTCAAGACCAGCCTGGTCTACATAGTGATTTCTAAGCCAGCCAGGTTATTATATAACTAAGCCCTGTCTGAAAATCAAAAGAAAAAACAACCAACCAAACAGAAAATTGCACTGATTTCCCGTGAGTTCACATGTGTAGTAATTGTCATAATGACCTTGGAATTTTAAGTTCCATGGCTGTAGAAACTGGGAATTTTTGTAGTATGTTACCTCTGTTAGCTTATCTGGTATTGCGGATTTTCCCTGTTGCAGGACTGGGTGAAAGCTTTTTCTGCAGCAGTCATGTTGAAAACCTTGTGTTGACTTACCTCGTGTTCTGAAATGGGAGCATAAAAGTTTACTCGGACACCTCATCTTAAAATAGCAAAACTTGCTGTTTTCTGCAGATCTAGGACCTTGTTACAGAACTCTGCCCCCCAAAATATGTTTACAGAAGAATATGCTGTGATTAGAGAAGAATATGCTGGTGTGTAGATTTCAAACTCTCTGGACAATATGAATAACCCTGTCTTTGTTTCTACAGTGGGAGCCAAGAAGAAAGGTTTGCTCCCGGGTGGAACAGGGATTATCCTCCTCCTCCCCTTAAGAGTCATGCTCAAGAGAGACACTCTGGCAACTTTCCTGGCAGAGATTCACTTCCCTTTGATTTCCAGGGGCATTCAGGACCTCCCTTTGCAAATGTAGAGGAGCATTCTTTCAGCTATGGAGCTAGAGATGGACCACATGGTGACTATCAAGGAGGGGAGGGACCTGGACATGATTTCAGAGGGGGAGATTTTTCATCTTCGGATTTCCAGAGCAGAGATTCAGCACAGTTGGACTTCAGGAACAGGGACATACATTCTGGGGATTTTCGGGATAGAGAAGGACCACCTATGGACTACAGGGGTGGAGATGGTACTCCTATGGATTATAGAGGTAGGGAGACACCTCATATAAATTACAGAGACAGGGATTCTCATACCGTTGACTTCAGAAATAGAGATGCTCCTCCATCTGACTTTAGGGGTCGGGGCACTTATGATTTAGATTTTAGAGGCCGAGATGGATCCCATGCAGATTTTAGGGGAAGAGATTTATCAGATTTGGATTTTAGGTCCAGAGATCAGTCTCGTTCTGATTTTAGGAACAGAGATGTATCTGATTTGGACTTCAGGGATAAAGATGGAACACAGGTGGACTTTAGAGGCCGAGGTTCAGCTACTAGTGATCTAGACTTTAGGAACAGGGATACACCACATTCGGATTTCAGAGGTAGACATCGTTCTAGGACTTACCAAGATTTTAGGGGCAGAGATGTAGGACCTTGTATGGAATTTAAAGATAGGGAGATGCCTCCTGTGGATCCAAAAGTTTTGGATTACATTCAGCCTTCTACACAAGAGAGAGAACATTCTGGTATGAATATGAACAAGAGAGAAGAATCCACACATGAGCATGCAGTAGAAAGACCTGCTTTTGGTGTTCAAAAGGGAGAATTTGAGCATTCAGAAACAAGAGAAGGAGAAACCCAAAGCGGAACTTTTGAACACGAATCTCAATCGGACTTTCAAAACAGCCAGAGTCCTGTTCAAGAACAAGATAAGCCAAAGCTTTCTGGAGGTGAACAACAGAGTTCAGATGCTGGTCTGTTTAAAGAAGAAGGTGATTTGGACTTTCTTGGCCGACAAGACACTGATTACAGAAGCATTGAATACTGTGATGTGGATCACAGGTTGCCCGGAAGCCAGATTTTTGGCTATGGCCAGAGCAAGTCTTTTCCTCAGGGCAAAATGTCCAGAGATGCCCAACAAGACCTTCAGGTATGTAGATGAGGTGATTCATAATGCTTTTGTCAGGGTGTAGTGTAGAACGGAAGATGTTCAGTCCCTAAAGCCTTGTACAACCATGCAAAAGGAAATTCTGTACTGGAGAGTGGAATATAGGAGTTTAAACATCCAGAAAAGGCCCTTGGCTCAGAAAATGTTTTTGATGTGTTTTTAATCATTGTTTTGCTTTATTGTGCTTATTTAAATGTCCTGTGTTAAATTGATTTCAAATTATCAATCTTCAGGAATGGCTCTTACTACTATTGCAGTCCCTGTGCTTTAGGATTTCTTTTCTTTTCTTTTTTTTTTTTTTTTTTCCTTTTTGTTTTTCGAGACAGGGTTTCTCTGTGTAGCCCTGGCTGTCCTGGAACTCACTCTGTAGACCAGGTTGGCCTCAAACTCAGAAATCCGCCTGTCTCTGCCTCCCAAGTGCTGGGATTAAAGGCGTGTGCCACCACTGCCTGTCAGGATTTATTTTCTTATTTAGGTTCATTTAGAGAATACTTAGAAGTATTTTTACAGTCATGAGGATATAATGAGTTTAATGTTACACGTTTCCTCTTAAAGCTAGCTTACTTAGCTTAAAGGTTAAGTTTCTTGATTTTAAGCAAGTACAGTTATATTTGCAATTTAATTATGAAAATTATCTTAAAATAGATTTTACCCATCTCTACTTAGGTTTCCTATGTGATCTTTTTGTTTTATTAAGACAGGGTGTGTGTGTGTGTGTGTATAAGTAACCCTGGCTGTCCTGGAACTCACTCTGTAGACCAGGCTGGCCTTGAACTGAGATCTACCTCCCTCTGCCTCCCAGGTGCTGGGATTAAAGGCATGTACCACCACCTGGCCTCTTGGTGTTTTTTTGTTTGTTTGTTTATTTTTTAAGATTTATTTATTTTATGTGAGTACAGTGTCGCTGTCTTCAGACACACCAGAAGAGGGCATCAGATCCCATTACAGATGGTTGTGGGCTACCATGTGGTTGCTGGGAATTGAACTTAGGACCTTTAGACGAGCAGTCAGTGCTCTTAACTGCCGAGTCATCTCTCCAGCCCCTGTTGGTGATTTTAATACTTAGTAACCAAATAGTATGTTTTGAGAATTTTAGAACATGTTTTCCTTATTATTTTAAAAGACTCCCTCAGTAATCATTAGTCTTAGCATACTTGTAATCCAATGATATTAGGGGGAATGAGAGAAGATTATAATTACTCATATCTTCAACACAATGCAAATCACTTTTGATCTTGAGTATATTTTATGTTGGGCTTTTTATAAATAAATCTATTTGTGAAATAACTTTACATTCTCAATTCAAGGACCAAGATTATAGGACTGGCCCAAGTGAGGAGAAACCTAACAGACTTATTCGATTAAATGGGGTGCCAGAAAATGCCACAAAAGAAGAGGTAAGACACATGTTCTATCTTCTCTTTCAATTAAAAAAAAAAAAGCCCAGATGTGGTGACATATGCCTATAACTCTAGCACTCGGGAAATATATACAGAAGGATTGTCAGTTTAGGCCAAACTGGACTACATTGTGAGATCTTGTCTCAAAATGAAAAAAAAAAAAAATTTACTTTCAAAAATTATAGATTTATGGGACTATATCAAGAGAGGTACAGAGTCAAGTGTTGTGATATATGCCTATGTTTAATACTCAGAAGACTGAGAGAGATGGAGCAAGAGTTTGAGCCCTGGGAAGGGTAGTGGGACAAAGCAGATAGGAGCAAGCACAGTGGCTTTCATGTATGAAAATATCACTACAAAACCTATTCGGTATGCTAACTAAAAGTAGTAATGAAAACTCCAAAATGATTCAATGCCAAAGTTGGGCTTGCTAACCGAAGCCAAAGCTGAGCCAGGTAGCACAGGCTTATACTCCTAGCTATTCAGGAAGCTGAGGCAGGTGCTTAGGACAACCTGGGCAATTTACTGAGAACCTATCTCAAAATAAAGCTACAAGGAACTGGAAATCCAGTGTTTACTTTATGCATACCTTAAGTTCAATGTCCAGTACCTTCCCCCTCCCCCCCCCCAAATAAAAAGGCCAGCTTGGATTAGCTACTCAGCCATTTTATTTTGATAACTAAACAGGGATGACCTATGTTCTTCGACCTATATTCCTCCGTGTTAACGTCTATAGTATGATGTCTAATTAGGCTAGGAAGTAATTTTGGAATAACCTGCAGAGCTTATTTGATGTCACTGACAGGAAGGTTTGTAAAGTGACTCATGACTAGTATCTTGAGACTTGATAATATCCTTGAGACCTTATTACCTCAGGAGTACATGCTCAAAAGATGCAGTCGATTTACAGTAGTAAAGACTGGGAGCTAAGCCAAGTGTGGTGGCACATGTCTTTAATCCCAGCACTCAGGAGGCAGAGCCAGGTGGATCTCTGAGTTCTAGATTATTCTGATCTACGCATGGAGTTGCAGGAGAACTACATAGACCTTGGCTCACGGTCAAACTGGGAGTTACCTCACTGCTCTGTTTAAAAGAATTTTCTGTTCAAATTATGACAGGACTTAGGGGGGGAAATTAGAAGTAAAGGTATGCCAGACGTTGTGAAATGCTAATAAGCATTTGTTTATTTTATTATGACAATGTTTTATGAGTAAGTACTCTTAATTTACTCCACTATTGGTTGAGAAGCCCTTGTTTGAAGTTCTTGGGACAAGTTATATTTCAAATGTTATGGCTTTTAGATTTTTGGATTATTTGTATATATTTTGCTAGCTTGACATTCCTAATCTGAAATCTAAAATGATTACAAAGTTAGGTATTTTAATGGCATTTTGGGTTTCAGAGGTGTGTGTGTGTGGGGTGTTTGCTTTTCCTCCTTCTTCCGGACACAGTCTTACTATGTAGCTTTGGCTGGCCTGCGACTTGCTGTGTAGACATAGTCTTGCCTTTGGTTTCGCCATCATCTCAGTTTTTAGTTAAGGATATCCTTCCTGTACTGTGCACCAGACGCTGAATAATAGACCAGTGAGTATAGTAATAATGTTGCTGCATCCCTAGAAAACACAGAAGCAAGCAGAAGTTAAACAGTAGAGGGCTGAAAAGGTGGCTCAGTAGTTTGAGGCCTCAAGATTTGTTAGTTGGGCATGATCGACAGTTGTGAGCTCCAGGGAATCTCATACTTACTTACCAGCCTCTGAGACCGTGTGCACTCATGTGCACATACCCACACATAGACCCGGCACACATATCACACAATTACAATTTTTCTGGTTTTGTTTTTTTTTTTTTTTTTTTTGGAGGCAGGGTACAAAATACTGTTTTAAAAAGAGAGAGAATCCAGGTGTGGTGTCTCACACCTTAATAGTCCCAGCACCTGGGAGGCAGAGGCAGGTAGAATCTCTGAGTTTGAGACCAGCCTGGTCTACAGCTTGAGTTCCAGGACAGCCAGGGCTACACAGAGAAACCCTGATTTAAAAAACCAGAGAGGAAGAAAGGGAGGAGGATAGTTTTTAGTAGTGGTAAGTTTTCTGGAGAAAACAAAACAAAACAAAAAGCTAAAGATTTAAAAGTTCTTGAGTAGCCAAGAGAAAGAGTCAAAAGTTTCAAAGTCATCCTTGGATTTGAGACCAGTCTGAGCTACACCGGAAGAGTTAGGGTGTTGTCAGGGTTGGATGGTTTCCTTCTCTTCTTTTGAGATTACATTTATTTTTATTTATTTCTTTGTGCATGTATATGGAGCAAGTGTTTGAATGCCTAGCACACATATGGAGGTCAGAGAACAGGGTTGGTTGGTTGTTTGTTTGATTGATACAGGGTTTTTCTGTGTGGTCATGGCTGTCCTAGAACTTTCGCTGTGGGCCAGGGTGGACTCAAATTCAGAGATCTGCCTGCCTCTGCCTCCCAAGTACTGGGACTAAATGTCCTTACCTGCTGAGCCATCTTGCCAGATACAGGACTTGGCCATTTTAGATTGAACTTAAACCTAAATGTAGTGAAAGAACAGGTTGTTTGAGAACAGAAGCAAAAGCCAGACTACATTCAAGTTGTATGGCTCTGGACTGGATTGGATTTACTCGGTGCATCATTTTGTTTTTAGCATGAAACACTAAGCAGATTTCGAAACCTGTGCTCTTTAAAGCTATGCTCTTTTGTCTTTTCTACAGAGTGCTGGGTATAAATGTAATTCCTTCAATGTGCTAGGCAAGCAAGTACTCTATTACTGAGCTCCTTCTTAACCCGACTCTTCTCCTATGTATATTGTATTCAGTTTCTGTTCCTTTCTCTCTGTGGTGTGCTTCCATTCTTGGTGACATAAAGCCTGTGTGCCTCCTGGCCAGCTGGGATTATATATAGGTCTGTGTCATTATGCCTAATTTCATTTACCACATTTTGAATTCTTACAATGTGTATGGTTTAATTTTGTCTTTATTTAAAAAAAAATCATAGACTTAATTATATAGAGTAAAAACCAGTAGGGGAATTAAAAAATTAGCATTTAACTATGCTTTGTATCATTAGTGTGAATGTCATATTTTTGTAGATTCTTAACGCCTTTCGGACTTGTGATGGCATGCCTGTAAAAGAGCTGCAGCTGAAGGAGTATAACACAGGTGAGTTTTTTAGATGTGTGTATAATCTTGGTTTAGGAAGGGTCTCGGAGAGATGTCTGCATCATATGCTACTCAAAAATTTGTTTTTTAAGAAATCACAAATAAGATTTCCAGAAGTTCCCTGTTGGTGCCTTCAAATAACAAGCAGCTTTAGTCTTAACTGTGATTCTTTGTATGGCTGTTTGTCTACACATGGGCGATGAGGATGCGTGTTCCAGTTCTTCTGAGTGCCTGTGAAATATAAAGTGAGTGTCATAGCATCTACCCCTGTTTTATATGATTAAATTATTAAACCTGGTATTTATGTTTTTCACAATGGTGGGATGCCTGCATTTGAGCCTAGTGAGATTTAATAAGCTTGCTGTGTATGAAGTTTTACATTTCATTGTCTCAAAGTGAAATTTAACAGCTTACCAGAGAAATTGCTTGCTCTGAGAAGAGTCCTGCCGCAGCTCAGGTTTGAAATTCATGAATAGATCTAGAAGAGCTTTCTGCTTGACTTCTGTCTGCAGTCTGAAATGCAAAGTATGTTCTAGTGTTTTTGAGTGTTTTAGATTACTTCCTTCAACTCTTACTATAGGAAATTAGGAAGAAGTGAAATACCAAGTTCTCAAAGTTTTTATTCTTTCCTCAAATACTATATCTTGACCCCCTCTTCTCCTCCCAGACCCTTTTCTACCCTCCACTCTCCCTCAGATCCACTCCTCCTCTGTTTCCCTTCAGAAAAGGGCAAGCCTCCCAGGGATATTAACCAATCATGGCAAATTAAATTGTAATAATAACGGGCACATCTCCTCATTAAGGCTGGATAAGGCAACCCAGTAGACGAAAAAGGATCTCAAAAGGGTGCAAAAGAGTCAGAGGACACCCCCCCATACACATTATGAGTACCATAAGGACACCAAATTACACAAACATAACATATATGCAGAGGACTTAGGTCAAATAAATATTTGGCAAATATTTTTTGGGACTCCATGATATGAAATAGATTAAAAATAAAGGTAATTAGCCCAGGGCAGTAGTGGCATACTCCTTTAATTCCAGTACTTGGGAGGTAGAGGGAAACAGATCTCTGAGTTGGAGGCCAGCCAGGGCTGCACAGAAACCCTCTCAAAAACCAAAACCAACCAACCAAGTAAATAAATCAAATCTTTAAGTGATCCATTTTGTAGAATATTAAATTGAAGAAAATAGAGCATTTATCTCTTCACAGAACATAGAGACACAGTAATGTATTTAAAGGCATCACCAGACAACAATACTTCATATTTTGGAGGATACAGCTGATTTCCATTTATTTATTTGTTTAATTTATTTATGTGGCCTGGGCAATCATTCCATGTCTGAGTTATTAACGCAATCTTACTTTAACTTTTAAATAATTTAACCATGGAATGGAATTTTGTTTTTGTTTTTTTGAGACAGCGTTTCTCTGAGTAGTCTTGGACTTACTCTGTAGACCAAGCTGGCTTTGAATTCAGAGATCCACCTGCTTCTCCCCAGTGCTGGGATTAAAGGTGCACACCACCACCACCTGGCTGCCTTGGAATGGAGTGTTTATATCTAATAGATAGCTTCTTTTTTTCATGAGTTCTGCAGTGAAAAGTTACATACAAAAATAAATTGTGTTTAAAATAGTGTGGCTTTTAAGTTCAAAAGTACACTTTTCCTGTAATTTTGGAGAAAACCCCAGAAGGAATTATTTCTCAGAAAACAATTATTTATTTGGTTTAATTATACCATACCTTTACTTTGTGGAAACTTGATTAAGAGTAGATTGGTTGTTCCTGTGTGCCTCAATGTCGTGTTTGTGGCATGTGGCTGATACTTGCTCTCTTTGGTAACTAAAAGTAGACTTTATAGACTGGATATGTTTTTTAACTTAACTTACAGGGTGATAGGACAGCCTGAGCTTTAATCTTATGTCATGAACTGCCTTCATTAAATATTGATACCTTTAGTGAAGAAGAGATAAATGATTTTGGGGGGTGCCTTTTGGAGATGGGGTTTCTCTGTGTATCCCTGGCTGTTTTAGAACTTGCTCTGTAGACCAGGCTGGCCTTGAATTCATAGAGATCAGCTTCTGCCTCCTGAGTAAAGAAGAGATATCTTAATGCTTAAACAGTTACCTGTTTGGTGACTCTCAGCCATCTGTAACTCAGTCTTAGAGGATCTAAGTAAGAGGTCCCAGCCTTCTTCTGTCTTCTGTGGGCACTAGGCACATACTTGGTGCATAGATACACATACAGGCAAAAAGCCATACACATAAATGAAATAAATAGAAGAAATGTATGATGAAGAATGATTGAGTACCCCCTTGACACACACACACACATACACACACACACACACGCTCATTCATGTATGCATACGTGTCACCCCTCCTCTGCCCCATACACAATGCACTTAAAAGGTAGAGAGACAGAAGGTCTGCCTAAGGTATATATAAAGTTCAGTTTCTGTTTGTGCCTACTGGAGACTCTATCTCAAAACTACTATGATGCCTGAACTAAGCCAGTTGTTTTAGATTGGGTAATGTCCTGCCAAAAAATGGGTAGATATAGAATATATAGAGTTGATCCTTTTAATTTCATTACAAAGCCAGGTAGATGATATACATTTGTAGTTCCACTGAGGAGACTAAAGTATGGAATTGAAAGTTCCAGGTCAGTCTGGGGGTACATAGAAAAACTCTGTTTACTCTTTCTACACCCCCCCAGTCCCCCAAAAAAGGTTAAAAACCACCTTTGCTGAAAATTTGCCCCCAAAAATCTTATTTAAGGTCTTTTTAGATTTTGGAATTACACATGAGATTATACACCCTGTACCTTTCCTTTGGCGTTTACAAACACCTTTCTTAGTTATATATCACTTTGACTTTTTATATTCCTGGGAAGGTAAAAAAAATTTTTTTTGTACTATGTACAATTGAAATAGTATTGAGCAATAGAAATGAGGAGACTGCTCATGTACATTACAACAAAAGAATTGTTTATAAGAAAGGGATGAGTTGCTAACATATACTGAAGTGTGGATCAGCCTTGAAAACATGAAAAAAGTCAGACACAGCCAACTACATATTTTTATGACTATATTTTTATGGATATCCATAATAGGTCTAGTCCCAGAAATAGGAAATTAGTGGGAATGAAGAGTAGCTGCTTAATGGATACGGTTTTTCGTTTTAAGGCGATAAAAATGGCTTGGAACTAGATAGGGTTGTACAATATCGTAACTATACTGAATTATAGAGTTTAAAAATATTACTTATTGCTGGGCAGTGGTGACGCAGGCTTTAATCCCTGCACTCGGGAGGCAGAGGCAGGCTGATTTCTGAGTTCGAGGTCAGCCTGGTCTACAGAGTGAGTTCCAGGACAGCCAGAGCTATACAGAGAAACCCTGTCTCGAAAAAACAAAAACAAAACAAAACAAAAAAAAAACCCCAAATATTACTTATTTGTGTGTGTGTGTGTGTGTGTGTGTGTGTGTGTTCATGTTCCTGTGTGAGTTTTTGTGCACCATATGAGTACAGATGCCTGTGAAGGTTAGGAAAGGGCATTGGATCCTCTGGAATCGAAATTACAGATGGTTGTTGGGCAATGGTGGCACACACCTTAAATCCCGACACTCCGGAGGCAGAGGCAGGTGGATCACTTTAAGTCAAATATGGTCTACAAAATAAGTTCTAGGACAGCCAAGGTTACACAGAGAAACCCTGTCTCAAAAAGTCAAAAAGAAAAGGAAGGAAGAAAGGAAAGAAATCAATCAATCACAGATGGTTATGAGACACCATGTGGGTACTGGGAACTGAATCCATGTCTTCTGCACGAACAGTGAGCCTGGGGCTGGAGAGATGGCTCAGTGGTTAGGAGCGCTGGTTGCTCCTCAAGAAGAACTCCATGAGACCACACATGCACATGGTGAACACACATATGCATAGAAGCAAAATACCGGTACAGGTAAAATGAAATAAGTCTTTAAAAAAAAGAAAAAGAAGAACAATAAACACTTTTAACCAATGAGCCATGTTTCTAGACCTGTACTTTTTTTTCTGGACAGTGTCTCATGTACCTTGGGCTAGCCTCATATTCTTGGTTTCTGCCTCCTAAGTGCTGGAATCATGGGTATCCACCACCATTGCCTGGTTTCTGCAGTGCCACAATGAACCCGGAGCATTGTGTGTGTTGGGCAAGCATTCTGTCAACTGAATTATATCACCAGTCTTTTTTTTTTTTTTTAAGTTGGTAGGGTGGTGGCAGTGGGTAGGGTAGTGGGACTGGTTCTTACCAAACAGCTTTGACTAGCTGGAACTTTCTTTGTAAACCAGGCTGCTTTCAAACTCAGAGACCTACATGCTTCTGCTTCCAAGTGCATTAAGGCTTTTGCCACCAGGCATACCCTAAAGCACACAGACTTTTAGAAAATGGGTATTTATAGGTTATGTATTCTGTCTTCCTGAATAGTTTGTAACATCTTATAATTCAGCTTTTGTAAGGGCATCTATTACTTCTTATGCTCATGGGTTCTTTTGGCCTCAAAATGTAAAGAATTTACTATTCTGTTAGCTTTTAAAGATTTATAAAGAGAGAGAGAGAGTGTGTGTGTGTGTGTGTGTGTATTTTGCCTATGTATATAAACTTGCACCACACATGTGCATTGCCCACAGACTGATTACAGTTGATGTGGCATTGAATGACACCATCCTGTGCCAGGTGCTGTTGTAGTATTGGGGACACAGGAGTGGAAGGAAGACTTTAGTCTCTATCTAGGGCCTCAGGTGTTAGTCACTTTGCTCCAGGCGCTCTTCTCCTGCATTGATCCTTTTCTCATTGCTCTGTCCCTCCCTCGGAACGAAGTCTGTTCTTTCCTTATGAAAAACAGATACACAATTTTTTTCCTGATTGACTGTTTTGTGCACAGGGGTTTGAGGGAGGAGGGAGCTGGGGTGGAGTGAGACTAGGATTTGAAAAGATCACTAGCGTTTTGAAAGGGTACGCGCTGCCTTTGACTTAAGTAGCATCTTCAAGTAGATTGTCCTTATCTCTTCTCATCTTAACTCTTCGTTACAGTAAGGGTGGCTCTCAGCCTCTACTGTATGCACACTGTACCATTGCTGCAAGTGGACTGGAAAGAAAGAAAGTTTCTTCATGGTAATTTCCCTGGATGCAGAGAACTGTGATATTATCATAGTCAGGAAAAATGGGCCCCGGACTAAATTTAGATTTTGAAATAAAAACCCATATGCTGTGGTGATGCTTGCTTATTACCTATAATCTCAGCACTAGATAGATTAAAGCTGGGATTCCTGAGGAGCTGTGGCCAACTTGGGACACATAGTGAGGTCAGGGATAATATTAAGTAGCCTATATAGTAGGATCTTGTCTCAAAAAAAAAAATCAGAAAAGGGGAAACATTTTTTTTCTTCATTTTTTATGTGGTGCAGAGGAACAAACCCAAGGTATCATACATGCTAGGTAATGTTCTACCACAAATCCATATCCCTACCTTTTGTTTGTATGTATGTATGTATGTATGTGTGTATGTATGTATGTATGTTTGTATGTGTGTGTGTGTGTATGTATGTATGTATGTATCTATGTATGTATGTATGTGTGTATGTATCTATCTGTGTATCTATGTATGTATGTGTGTATGTATCTATCTGTGTATCTATGTATGTATGTATGTATCTATGTATGTGTGTATGTATGTATGTATGTGTGTATCTATCTGTGTATCTACAATAACCAATTGGCACAGGTGGAAAACTAAATAAAATAGACCCACATATAGTTTCAAAATTTAGTGAGCAGTCTTGTGTTTATTTTTCTTATTTCATCTGTTCTGTTATAGACCTGCATCCTTACATGTGCAGTTGCAGGGAAGCAAATTAGAGATGTTCATAAAATGTCAAAGTGATGAGTCCCATGTAAACCAATTTCTTTCTTCTAATGTTAGTTTGATATAAAATTAGAGATTTTCTTAATTTTAATAAAACAACTTTCTATACCTTTTGTTTTACTACTCTCATTGATGGGAATCCAGATACCTGAATCAGTTCTATTACTTTTCTTCTAAAAACCTGTATTTCCAATTAAATAAAAATAGGTAAGTAGGACCTAAAGAACCAAGTTTTCTACAATTTCTATCAGTCTTGTCTTTTCTTTCTTACTTTCTCCTCCCACCTCCACTCCACCCTTACCCATGAGTTTCTCTGTGTAGCCCTGGCTGCCCTAGAACTCACTCTGTAGACCAGGCTGGCCTTAGACTCACAGAGATCCACCTGAGTGCTGGGATTAAAGGCATGTACCCGGCTGTGTCTGTCTGCCTTTCTGATTGACTGGATTTCTCTCTCTCCCTCCCTTTCTCTCTCTCTCCCTTCCCTTCTCTCCCTCTCTCTGTTTTTCAAGATAAGGTTTCTCTGTGTAGCCCTTGAACTCCCTTTGAACAGGCTAACCTCTAACTCAAGAGTTCCACCTGCCTCTGTCTCCTGAGTGCTAGTATTAAAGGTGTGCATACTATGCCTGGCTCTATCATGTGCATTTTACATTGATAATACTTGCTTCTACAGATACAATACTTTTGTTTAGAGAAAAGGTTTTATTTAAATCAGATTTTAATAAAATAAACACTGACTTTAACAATCTTGTAAAATCCTTGAGAGAGGCTCATTGGTTAAGAGTGCTTGCATACTTAGTACCAGTACTCTGGAAGCAGCCAGAGTTACATAGTGAAAACCTGCCTCAAAAAGAGGGCTTATGTACTTCCAGAAGACTCAAGTTCAGTTCGCTGTACCCATGTTGGTTACCTCATTGTGGCCTGTCACTCAGCTACAGTGGATCCATACACATACGCCGGGGGGGGGGGGGGGGGGAATAAAACTAAAAAATCCTCCCCGCGTTGACATTTCATAGCTGCCATATCTATTTTGGGATTGTTGAAAGTTAACCAATAGTCTCTTAAATAGGAAATTCATCTGGGCTAATGTTATTTGAATTTTTCTGGATCAGTTTGAAGTTAGGGCTGCCTATCTCATACCTAAACAAAATTTTTGTTTTGAAGGCCGGCCTTTTGTAAACTAACAATTCACTTTAACAATCTTGGATTGAGTTTGTTGGTATTGTAGAATCAAGCCTTGCAGGGACAGAGACCATGTTGGGGTGGATATTACTTATCAGATCTCTGTTTTCTGTTCCGTATCCCTCTAAAAATGAATTAATTTTCATAGATACTTTTTGGTAACTAAATGATTAATGAAGATGGAGCAAATTTGAAATTTTACACTTATTTGTGTGTGTATACATACAAGACAAGGGCATGTCACAGTGTTTATGTGGAGGTCAAAGGACAACTTGGGGAAATGTTTCTCTCCTTCCACCATGTGAGTCCTAGGGTTCAAATTTATATCATCAGATTTGGTAATAATATCTTTACCTATTGAACCATCTTGCTAGCCAAGATTTGAAAGTATTACCTCTTTTAGATTTTCCTTCCCTTGTTCTGTTTTTATCCTTCTTAGCTATCTAAGAAAAGCATAAAGAGTATTTTTATTTCGAGAAGATTTGTGTATTTAGGTTAGAAAATAGAATCAGGTATGCTTATTTTAATAGTCATGTAAGACTCTTTAGCCTACAAAGATGTCTTCCCAGAAGACCACCATTAATAAAAAGGTAATAAAATAGATATTTTGTTACTTCCTTTGGTAAAAATATGTTTGTGGAATTGTTAACAGTATTTACCATCTTGAGTTCAAGTAATTTTGAATGTAGGATTAATTGTCAGGTTTCAGAATATTACTTCACTAGGTAAATATCTTCTGTGACTACTAGAACTTTTCCTGTGAACTATCAGATTAATTCCGATAAATGTACAATTTGCGAAGCAAGAAAATCCCAGATTATTCCATTAAAGCAATACATTTTAATTTTTTATATTCAATTGTATTGCAATCATCCATTTTTCAGATTTTTGTATAATCACCTAATGTTGCTTGAGTCCTGCCTCCCACCCCTAAGTTCACATCCCCTTTCCTTCTCCCTGAGTCATCGTGGAGGTGGAGAGAAGACTTGGCTATGGCTTCAGTTGGTTTCTGACTCCCAAGCTTCTCTGAGTGTGAGCATTTACTGTGGTGGCCGTGCTTCTGTTATTTAAAGTGATGTATTTTTCATACATTATGGCCCTTAAATCCAAGCCAACCTCTTCATCTGGTGTCAACCAAAGGAAAACTGATCTGTTGCAACGCTGGAGGAAAAACTGGCAATGTTGGATTTACCTATATTGAAAGATGGTATGTTGTTCTTCATGTTGGGCTCTCCAACTATAATTTTGACAGTGCATGGTTTTTATCTTATATGCTGATTTTTGTCTCTAACTTCTGAGTTAGATTCCGTTTGTATTTAATTCCAGTCTTTTTTTTTTTTCTTCTGTATAAATTTTACATAATTATCCGTAAGGATATATTCATTTTTTAATCCTTTATATGCTATGTGTTTCCATATTGCTACATAATTTTTATAGTCATCTTTTATAAGAATTTCTAGTTTTTGTCCTTTCAGAAGAATTGTGGGAGCCAGTGGAGTCACTTATTGAGAGTGAATACTTTCTAAATTGCTTATTTAGCCCACTCAGTGATTTACTATAAATATTAGAATAGGAGTAACTATCCTGCTCACTTGTCCTCTGACATGTGGGATTCATCCTGTATTGGGGCTGAATCAATTTGAAATTAAGATTATTCAAATCGCCAGGCAGTGGTGGCGCACGCCTTTAATCCCAGCACTCAGGAGGCAGAGGCAGGCAGATTTCTGAGTTCGAGGCCAGCCTGGTCTACAGAGTGAGTTCCAGGACAGCCAGGGCTACACAGAGAAACCCTGTCTCGAAAAAACAAACAAACCAAACAAAACAAAACAAAAAAGTAAGTCAGATACAGTATGGATTAATTTCCTATACAACAACAGAGCCCGAATCTGTGGGGTTAGCAGCTTCTCTATTAGACCAAAAGAAAAGGTTCCTTTTCCGTTCAATTTAATCTCCAAGTCTTCAGAGCTGTAAAACATATGAGATCTAATCACTCTGGAGTTCCAGGACAGCCAGGGCTATACAGAGAAACCCTGTCTTGAAAAAACAAACAAACAAAAATTATTCAAATCAATCTAGGGTTTTCTTAAAGAGTGAAAGGCTAGGACCTGGAGGCACATGCTTGTAGTTCTAGCTACTCAGAAGGCTGAGGCAGAAGAAAAGCAGGTATAAGCAGCCTGGGCTACACAGTAAGGTTTAAGGTTAACCTAGAATCCAAAAATAGAGGCACTCTCCTATAATCCCAGCATCTTAGTACAGGCAGGAGAATTGTTCCAAGTTTGAGGCCATACACGGCAACATAGAAAAACACCTGTCTCAGAAAACTAAAATAAGTAAAACAAAACAAAAGAAAAAGAAGTCAGCCTGTGCAACTTAGAATAAAAATACCGAGTGGTTAGCCCTGAAATTACATACATACAAGAAACACTAAGTGGACTCAGCAAGTTTGTGTTTATAGTTTTATGTGCTTATACATGTAAAAGTAACATAAAAGAGACCTTGAATTTTAGAAGAAATGGGGTGGGGCATGGGAGAGGTGTAAGAGGTTTAAGTGAGAGGGGTGGGGGAAATGATGTTATTGTATTTTAAGTTTTAAAAAATTTTGAGTAACGAGATAGACTGGTGAGGTGGTTCCATGGGTAAAGGAGCTTGCCACCAAGCTTGACAACCTGAGTGTCATCTCTTAAGACCTACATGCTGAAAGGAGAGAAAATGATTTACAAAAGTTGATCTCTGAGTCTGATGGTAAAGGTGCACACCTTTACTCCCAGCACTTTGGAGGTAGAGGCGGGTGCATCTCTAAGGCCATCCTCGTCTACTTTACAAAGTGAGTTCCAGGACAGGTAGGGCTACATAGAGAAGCCCTGTTTCAAAATAAAGTTGATCTACAATCTCTACATACATGTAAACACACACATGCACACCCACATGCATGCACACTGTATTTTTTAAAAAGTATATAGAAGACTAAGATTAGACTGATGGGTTAATTATAGAGCTCTTACCTAGCATGGTCCAGAGTTCAATCCTTAATACTGAGAAAATGAACCGGTGCAGTATGATGGCTGTAGTATCCATGTGAATGTGAATTGCTTGGCTTTAAAAGGCTTAGTACTGGTATTAAAACTAAAGTGTCTTTGAGCAAATTACTTTTCCTTTCTTTGTTTGTTGCCCCATCAGTAAAATGAATTTAATAATGTGTACTTCTATAATAGTCTTATGAGGATTAAACAAGTATATGTAAAATAATTTTGTAATAGAATCTTGTTATAACAGATACTATGTAAATACTTAGTGTCATTGTCCTCTGGAGTCTCTGAAAATCTTTATAACTATGATGTTTCAATGCAGAGAGTATTTGGGATCAAGATTGGGTACCTTAAAAAAACTTATATAATTAAAATTTAAATATATTTTCTTTTGATAGCTACACTTTAGTGCAGAAAAAACTTGAATGATAGGCTTGTAAACTTACTGTTATTGTAAAGTTGATATGTACAAAGTGATCATTGTTCCCCATGTAGTCTATGTATTTTTCCTTTCCAGGGCCTTTTAGTATCAATACCTGCTTGTTTCTTCAGCAAAGTATAAATTGTCATGAATCACCTTGTTCTTCCCACAGAGTCTGTATTCCTCCGGCCACAGTGTTTTCATCTTTGGGCATAGCAAAGGAAATTTAGGGTTTTGTAATCTGGTTTCAATTGTCTGGTTTTTGGTGTTTTTTGTTTTTCCCCAATGTCCCCTCCCCTCCAATTTTAGCATCTGTGGAGTTTGTTTTCCGTACTCCTGTGAACTCCTTTGATAATGTTTTTAGTGGCAATCAAAGCATCCAAGAAAACATCTGTTTGATCTGTGGCTATTCCCTTCTGATTATGGACGTGATTTTGAGTATTTGCAGTAGAAATTTGGTGTTATTCTTCATTGCTCCCAAAGTATATTTAGAACCATTTATAAATGTAGAAAAAAATGTCTTTTTATATATTTATATATATATATATATATATATCAGACCGAGTTTTTTAGAAAATTCTATTTGAACTGAATAAAAAACAATTTCTACATTTAACAAGTGTATACAAATATGTATCCCCAAAATTTTGTGTTTCTTCAAAGATTGACTATGACTAGTAAGAGGAAACTGACTTGTGATAAGTTTAAGCAAGTTGTAATTGGCCAAAACTATGAAATAAGGATAGAGAATTTTGTCTCTAGATAGGTGTGGTAGTGCACACCTTTATTCCCAGCACCCTGGGGGCTCTTGCAGGTGAATTTCTGTAACTTCAGTAACAGCCTGTTTCACCTAGAGAGTTCCAGGCTAGCCCTATTTAAATGGGTGAGAGTTTCCCTTTAAAAAAGAGGGGGTAGGTCACACACACACACACACACACACACACACACACACACACACACGCCTTTTTAATCTCAGCACTTGAGGCAGAGGCAGGCAGATCTCTGTTTTTTAAAAAGGCCAGCCTGGTCTATAAAGTAAGGACAGGTAGCCAGGACTCTTTAATCCCAGCACTGGGGGATTAGTAGATCTTAGTGAGTTTGAGGCCAGCCTGGTCTGCAGAGCAAGTTCCAGGACAGCCAGGGCTACATAGAACAACCCTTCCTTGGTGGAGTGTATGCAGGGGTTGGGGGCAGCATATGACTCTATTTCTCAGCCTGAGGTAATGCTGAGGTTTTTAGAAGCTTTTGGTTGTTCTTTCTGGTTATTTCCTAAACTTAAAGCAAGGATATATACATCGCTGTATAACATTTTGTAGTTAAAATAGTTACCAGGTCTAAAGTCAAAAGTTGTTACCATAAAACATTTAGGACCATTTAGTCCATGTAATAAGGAATCCAACCCATTTACCACATTTGGTATGTTTATTTTCTATTTTTTAGAAAGAATGGTTAAAATTTGTGATCTTATGTGTATAAATGTTTTGCTTGCTTATATGTCTGTGTACCATGTGTGTACCTGGTGCTTGTTGAGGTCAGAAGACATCATTGTCTCCTGTGGGACTGTAGTTTCAGAAAGTTGTGATACACCGTGTAGGTACTGGGAATCCAGCTTGAGTCCTTGGGAAGAGCAAAATTATGCTCTTTACTGCTGAGCCAACGCCTTATTTTGTTTTTGAGACAGGGTCTTACAATTTAGTCCAGGCTGACTTTGAGTTGCAATTCTCTTGTGTCAGCTTCCTGAGAGCTAAAATGATAGTCATATGTCACCAGGTCAACTTCTCTCTGTCTTTTTGCCTCTTGTTGGTTGCACATTTTGAATCCAGAACCTTATACACCACTGAATTAGACTCTAGCCATTACCTTTGTTTGTTTGCTTGTTTGTTTGCTTTTAGTGCTTTTAAAGACTGTTTTTCTATGTAGCCCTATCTGACCTGGAACTCACCCTGTGTTAACTATTCCTTTTGATACCTCAAGGAGTATCAGTTTTTTCTTGTTATGTCTACTTTATATTTAAAATTTGCATAGGTTTTATGTTGTATTCTTTCCTTCTATTCTATTTTTTATCTGAATAAATCACATCTATTTTTGTTCCATTTGCATACTATAATTTCTAGAAGTTTTTTTATCTTATGAGGAAATGAAGGAAATATGGAAGCCACATCAGAACATTGCAATCAATGTATCTTTGTAGTTATATGGTAGCAGTATCAGGAGCTATGAGACAGGTTAATGAGTAGAGTTTAGCAACCTGTAAATCCCATGACTTCCTAGTTTCATGGGTCATTAGAGCCTCAGGCCTGAGCTACAGATAATATTTTTCAGTGTTAAGGTGAAAGGTATTTTATGATGATACCTAGAGTTACTGAACATCCGCTGAATACTCTGCTTGCTCTACCATCAGCTTTTTGTATGTAAGCATAATTTTGGATCCAGCTATTCATATTTATGCTTTTATATCTTTCTCTTTTCATAAAGTTTTTATCTTGCTTATGACTTGAGTTTGAAACCAAGGGAGGGAGGGTGGTGGTGCTGGTGGTTGAAATGGTGGTTCCCTGTTGTCCGGAAGCCTCCTGTGGGATGCAGATGTTGCGTCATTCAGTCAGCACTTCTTTGAAAGTGGTTTCTGCTTGAAGAATGGTGACTCTTAGCACAGCTTTGGAATAATAGCTTCTCTTCCTTCTCTCTGGATACATTTTTTTTTTTTTTCAGATACTTTCCTGTTCTTGTTGGCTATATTTCCAGAAGATTCAGCCTGTCATTAAAAAGTTTTGGGTCTCCACATGAACTTTCTGTGAAATTACTCAGTTCTGTGGTACCCTTTCTTGATCAACAGTGATAAAGAGGGCATATAATCTTCTTAGTTAATAGGAGGGAAAAGGCATTTGGAATGAATCCCAAAGTTCAGAAACACCCAGACTTTGCCTTCAGTACTTTTTCCAGTTTGAGGAAGCACTTTTGCCTAGTGTAGAGGAGGGGGGGGTGGATGGGAGGGCTTGTGTTTAAGGGGTTCAGAACCGGGGATAAAAGTGTGTCTTTTGTGTTTGCAAGGCACTAACACCACTCCCGTCTGTATTTAAATGCTGTCCCCAGGTTACGACTATGGCTATGTCTGCGTGGAATTTTCACTCTTGGAAGATGCCATCGGATGCATGGAGGCCAACCAGGTTGCTTTATACTTCGGTCAAATGATGCTGGAAGGATATATATTTTTATATATGGGGAGGGAGGGTTTCAAATGATTTCACTTTGGAAAGGTACAAGAAATCTTCATCTTTAGGGTATACGATACTTCCAAAAACCAGTTGTGCTTTTAAAAGCTGAGAACTAATGGACACAGAGTACATTTTAGAAACTAGGTTCCAGTTTGACTGGGTTCCAGAGGCTGTACATGGGAAATATGACAGATCTGGAGTGTTTCCCTCTACAGTGCAATAAAGATGTGTGGGCTCCTGATACAAATGATCCTCAGTTATTGAGGCTCTCTGGGACAGTTGATGGGAATACAGACTTAGTACCTTGAAGGCAACTAATGGTAATTTTTATGGCACTAAGGACCTACCTACCTGTGTTACGCTTGAAAGGATGCCATTGAGGAGAAAAGAGGAATGGATAGTTTGTGTCTGTCTCATTCATCCCTGTTCTTTGCCAGTTGGAGTGTTGTCTTCAAGTTGTTGGCTGCTTATAGTCAAAGCTGGAGAATCTTGAGTTGAACTTACTGTTTGAAGTTTCCGGAGTTACTCAGCTTTCGACCATTTATTGTCATCTATGTCTAATTGAACCCTGATTAGTAATTTGAAAAGAAACTACTAAATAGACTCTTTCTTGTTATGTTTTTTTCCCTTGGGAAAATCAGTTTGCTTTGTCTCAGGTCCTGTATCTTGAGATGGGAGAGCAGCATAGGAATGTGGTTTGATTTGTATATCTGCACATACAAGCGTGCTCGCATGTGTACGTACACAGGCATCTATGCATCACAGAAGGCTCTCCCAAAGGAGTGTAATTATATGTAATCTTTTCTGTAGCCTAGTGCTTTTTCATCAGCTTTGTTCCACTCAACATGATTCATGACATTTACTGCCCCCCACCCCCAGCCCCTCCTTTTTCGAGACAAGGCCTCACTATGTAGCCCTGTCTGGCCTGGAACTTACAGAGACACATCTGCCTCTGCCTCCTGAGAATCAAAGGCCTGCTATACCTAGCTTCACATGCCCAGCTTTACTGTTCACTTCTTTGTGGGGAAGGGTTTTCCCATATTGGAATGGAGATATAGTATTGTGGGTTGTTTATTTGTTTATTTATTTTTTAAGACATGATCTCATTCTGCAGATTAAACTTGCCTAAAATTAACTGTGTAGCCCAGGGTAAATTTGAATTTAATTGTGGTTGTCCTCCTGTTTTCGGCTTCAGAGTGCTTAGATTATAATTATGAACTACTGCCTTAGTTTGGTTTTTACTGCTGTAACAAAGCACCATGACCATAAGCAACTTCAGGATGAAAGGGTTTATTTTAGGTTACAGTTCATAATTCATCCTGAATTTCGAAGTAAGGCAGGAAGTCAAGGCAGGAAGCTGGAAAGCAAGAACTAAAGCAGAGACCATAAAGGAATGCTACTTACTGGCTTGTTGCCTATGACTTGCTCAGCCTGCTTTCTTAGACTGTCCAGGACCAGTTACCCGGGTGTAGCATTCTCTCCCATAAGCTGGGCCCTTTCAAATCAAATAATAATAATTCATAATAACAATAAAGCCCTACAGGCCAGTCTTAATGGAGGCATTTTTTTCTTCTCTTAAGTTTGTGTCAAGTTGATAAAAAGCAATCAGCATAGCAAACATACTTATCTCTAGAGAAAACCATTGATTCATTGCGCCTAATAGTAGAAGTAGAAGCACTACCTACTATCCAGTTGTCCAAGGGTAACTGGAGGAGGACATTTTCTCTTCACTTAAAGCATTCTTACTGCATCTCCATCACCAAATCTTATGAAGTATTAGTTATCAGAAATTGTGTTAACTTCTTATTTTGTAAAGAAGAATGAATGTTCTAATCTATATAATTCTATTCTGAAAGCCTCTCTGAAAATGACAATGCTTATTTACTTCATTAGCAATTTGTTTTTAACCGTCTTGCCATTGTCTCACTATCAGTAGTTGAAATACAAGTGGGAGGAGCTTGGCAGGTGCCATCTCTTTTGTACTGTTCTTTCCTAAGAATGCTGGGTTTTTGATTATTTGGTTTTGTTTTGTTTTTTGTTGGTTTGTATTTGTTTTGTTTTTAAAAGACAAGTTCATACCAAAAAAAAAAAAAAAAATAGAACAGGTTGACCTGGGACTCTATGGTAGATGAAGCTGGCCTGGAACTGTCAGAGATCCATTTGTCTCTGCCTCCTGAATGCTAGAATTAAAGCTGGTGCCACCACACCCAGCTTATCAATGGTTGTTTGTTTGTTTGTTTTTAAGGTTTTTCGAGATCATTGCTGTTTTTATTTAATCTTAAAAGTATCAACATTGCCTGGGGATATAGCTCAATAATAGAGTTTGTCTGGCAAGCACAGGGCCCTGGTTTCAATTCCTAGCACTCAAAAAGTACTATATATTAAAAGATTAAACATCTTTTAATCTCCTCTAAAGTATCTAGTCCTTAAAGAGTATTGTCAAATAGAACTAGGGCATCATTCTTTACAAACTTGTTCTTGCTCATTCTTGCTTGTAGGTTCTGTTGGACCTGTATCTGGAAAAATGTTCATTAGTGCTAACAACATTCAAGAGAAGGTAGTTTTAAGATGTCCTTGTTACCTTCCTCAGCCGTTCTGTCAACAGTTCTAGGGGGTCTCAGAGCCCCTAGTAATTAGGATATTAGAACAAAGCAGAGCACCAACCGAACACCTCTTAAGGGGTGTGGATGCCACCATGATAAAGTGCCCTGAGGTGCTTTGTTCCAAAGTGCAGTTAAGATAGTCCTCTGTCTGAGCATGGTTGTATTGACCTGTAAGCCCAGCACTTGGGAAGCCTAGGGTAGTAGGATTTTTAGGCCATCCCAGGCTACATAGTAAGATTCTGTCTCAAAACAAAACAAACCCTCAAACTAGCTCTATCTTTTGCTTTTAGGACCTTGATGATTCTATACCTTGAAAGGAGACAAGCCTTACCTGGGTTGACAACAATAGCTTATCAAGTAGAGGCACTTACTTGTTGCCAAGCCTTCGAACTGACTTCAGTCCCTGGGACATACCCCCCACTGAAACCCATGGGCTAGAAGGAGAGAGACAACTCTGCTGAGTTGTCCTCTGACCTCTGTATGGGTGCTATGGTGCATCCCTCAAGTTAAATAAATAAATGTTAAAAAATACATCTTAATATTCTAGACACTCAAGCTCATTTCCTAGACTTTTATTCCTCTCCTGACCATAGACTCCTCACTTGCTGAACCCCATGCTCTTCATGATTAGAACCGTATTCCTTTAGTAACCTTTCTCATACCTCAGGGCACATGTGGATCATCTGAGGGGAATTGATGAAACAACATGGCGTCTCCAGGAAATCCTTTGTATTTATACAACATGAAGGAGGAGGGATAGGGCTTCTGGAATCAGGTCTCAGTTCTCAGTTGGCTTACCTGTGGCACATTTTTTAACCTCCCTCGGTCTAAAGTCCTACTGTTCCTAGTATCTTGATGTGCTTTAAGAGTATTTGGGGGTATTCTTCACCCCCTTCACTCCCAAATAATTGCAGTGCATTTCTACACCTGAGCTAGCCTATGTTAGCTCCTGAATAGATAACACAGAGATCTAGTATTTATTAAATAAGCTGCAAGCACTAAGCTGGGTAGCTTCTGAGCCATTCTAACCCTCTAAGGCTTCCTATTTCCTAGTCACGTGGTCCTTTACCGTAGTCTTGCCCTGGCTTGCTGTGCTCCATGTGTGTCCTTATAGCCACTCGTCCTGGTTCTTCCACGTGGTCTCTTCACACTTTTCTTCCTCTTCACCTCTCTTCTCTTCTCTCACTTTTCTCCCCAACCCCCATCCTCTCTCTCCTCTCTCTCTCTCTCCTCTTTCTCTCTCTCCTTGGGACTCCCTCCCTGTGCTTGGATATCCCACCTCCTATTCTTTCCTACCCAGCTATAGGCTGATCAACTCTTTATTAACCAGTCAGAGATGCTGGTGATTGACCACACAGTAGTCAGGACTGCAACCAGATGTCTGGGCATAGAACTCAGCATCCCAATACTCAGTGCACAGAACCATCCCCCAGTAATGAACCCCAGTGTGGATTGAACAAGGTCATTCCTTTTTGAGTGTTGTGTGCAAAAATGCTGAGAATGCTTCAGGGAACAAAGCTATATAACTTAATTTTAGACTATATAACTTAATTTTAATGAAGAAAAATAGAATAAGTAAGTTGACAGAATTAAAAATAGCACAATATATGGTAGTGCTGAGTGCTATTTAAAAATGAAACAGACTGTTGAGAGAACCTATGCCGTTAGAAAAGCCTGTGGAGGAGCGGTCGCATTTGCAAGTGATTCCTGAGTAATGTCTGCGGAGTACTTAATAGAGCAACTGGCATTTGGTGAGCATTTGAAATGAGACAAACTTGTCTTTTCTCCATCTTCTCTTTCTATGTATCAAATGATTTCTGATCATAATTCTAGGGAAATGAAGGGGCTTTTTTGTATCTAGATTTAGATTAAGGCCCAGATGCCACAGTAGCTGCGGGCTTAGGACAAGAATGCAAAGAAAGGTCTGATTCCCTGGAGGACAGAAAATATTTGTGGAAGATTGTTTCTGTCTATCTAGTTTCCTTTTTTCCAAGTTTTACTTAAATTACTTAACAAATTGGTATATCTCTGATTTTCAGAGATCTGCTGAAAGCCTCTGAGCAGGGCCAGATCATGTTTATGGATAGTTCTAAGCTCAGGTGTCTATTAACTGCTGAAAATTGACTTTGCTGTTTTCATGACCTTCTGCTGTCTTAATAAGAAATCTCTTTATCGTTAATTGATATTTGTAGATCTAGGGGATGGAAATAAAGGAGGATTCTGCTGGTTAGTTTTGTGTAATATGGTGGATTATGTATTCATTTGTGAGGCTGCTCAGAATGATAACCAAGGTTCCTCTAGCCTCTTCTCATCAGTGCTTGCATCCAGAAGTCAAATGGGAATAATCTCTGCAACAGTATTGTGACTAGGGAATCTCAGAGTAATCACTAGTCAGTGGTCTGTCTGGAGAAATAACTTCAGCAAATATGAAGATATGACTCTATTAGCTCATGCCCTCATCACTTTCGTCTAGGTGAAAGATGGCTCCTTTGTGAAGCAGGACTTCATTCATTTTTATCCTTCATTGAAAATTTTTTGTTTTTTAAGGTAGGGTTTCTCTATTGTGTGGTTCCTATTGGTCATTACTTAATTGCTACATTTACTTTTTTGTTTGTTTGTTTGTTTTTTCTTAAAAACAGGTTTCTCTGTGTAGCCCTGGCTGTCCTGGAACTCACTCTGTAGATCAGACTGGCCTCGAACTCAGAAATCCGCCTGCCTCTGCCTCCCGAGTGCTGGGATTAAAGGCGTGCACCACCACTGCCCAGCTTAATTTGCATTTAATATTTATTAATTCATTTATTTATGAGTTAGGGTCCCACTGTGTAACCTTGGCTGGACTGGAACTCACTATATAGATCAGGCTGGGTGTGAACTCATACAGTTCCCCTGCCTCTGCCTCTTGAGTGCTGGAATAAAAGGTATGTACCACCAAGCCTTGCCTGGAAATGAATTTCTAACAGTGTCATATACCATCTGTTTTCTTTGTTATCCAAGTTCATTAGTACTGAGGAGGAATATCATGTCCTTTGTTATGTGTACTATTGCACTAAGATTTGGAGAGATGAGTATGAAGTATGGTGTTCAAGTATTGAGCCCTTTCCTTGGTTGCCCAGTAGCATGAGCTAAACTCAATGAAACGGTTGCTAATTGTTCAGCAGGAATTTTCAGATTTGTTACTGTGATGCTTGCTGCCTGTTCTTTGCTCAGATCTTTTCCTAAGAAATTGTTTCTTGGGATTTTTACTGATTTTTGTTGTTTGTTTTGTTTTTGTTTGTTTATTTATTTCCTGGGGGGGGGTCATTTCAAAACAGAGTTTCTCTGTGTGGCTCTGGTTGTCCAGTAACTCACTCTGTAGACCAGGCTGGCCTCTAACTCACAGAAGTCGATCTGCTTCTACTTCCCAGGTGCTTGGATTAAAGGCATGTGCCACCACTGCCTGGCTCTCAGCTTTTTTTTTGGGAAGGGGGTGGCCTCCCTGTGTAAAACAAGCTGTCCTTGAATTCACAGAGCTCTACCTGTCTCTGCCACTGGGACTAAAGGTATGGGCCATCATTCTAGACCTAAAACAAAATCTTAAATGTGATTTATTATTGTGATTGAAATTGATGCTGTGGAGAAAGACTATTTGTGGCCCATCAAGGAAAAAGTAAAGACCCAGATTGTTGGAGTCATAATCAAGTTAGTCATAATGATATAATGTGATCTGAAACATTTCACTACTTGAGTTCTGTACATGCCAAGAAGCAAAAGCAACAAGAAAACATTTCAGTACTTGAGTTTTGTGCATGCCAAGAAGCAAAAGCAACAAGAAAACCATTATTATTCACAGCAGTAATAAATTAATCTGCTTAACTGTTCAGAAGGTTGTATTTTCACCTAAACAATTCTCAACTCAAAACATTTGCTGAGAAAAGTGTGGTTTCCTGAACAAAGCAGTTTTATATAACTTGTGTCTAGGTCATACAAACCGTGCCTGACTTCTGGAAATGGCAATACCTTTTAGTTGTCCTCAATACAGGTTTAAGCAGAAACATGGGGAAGTGTAGAGAAATAGAGTGTAAAGTAAGAGTTGTTGAAGGTTCTTGTCCTGTAGGAGAATTGGTGCATTCAAGCCAAAACACAGGCTGGGATGGAGTCCAGAATCTGTGGCTTCTTCAAGAAAGTTGCCAGCATATAAAATCTTAATTTGGTTTTTAAAAATTACATTTGTTTTATTTATTTTGTGGAGTGTGAGGGGAACACCTGGATGTGTATCGAGGTCAAAGGACCTTTTGCAAAAATGATTTCTCTCCTTCCACTGTGTGGGTGCTAGGGATTGACCTTAGATAGTTAAGCTTGGTGGCAGATTCTCCCACCCACAGAAACATCTTGCTAGACCTAGTCAGTTTTAAAAAATATTTATTAGTTTAGACTTTTGAAATAGATTTTTGTAACATAGGCTGGCCTCTAGCTTATTTTATGTGTATGAATATTTTGCCTGCCTGTGCATATGTGCAGCACATGCGTGCCTGGTGCCAAAGGAGGTTGCAAGAGGGTTTGCATCCCCTGGAACTAGAGTTATGGATGGTTGTGAGTCACCATGTCGATGAATGGAATCAAGCCTGGATCCTCTTTCTGCAAGAGCAATGAGTGCGCTAAACCAGTGACCCATCTCTCCAGTCCCTCAGCTAAGTAAGTCGTAAGTTATAGTAGTTCCTGTATTAGTGTCATGTAGTGTGCTCTGAAACAGAAATCAGCGCCAGTTCTCGGGAGTGTAATGCTTTTTTTTTTTTTTTTTTTTTTTTTGGTTTGGTTAAATTTTTTGTTGTTGTTTAGTTTTTCTGTCTTTATTTATTATATGTAAATGCACTGTAGCTGTGTTCAGACACACCAGAAGAGGGCATCAGAGCCCATTACAGATGGTTGAGAGCCACCATGTGGTTGCTGGGATTTAAACTCAGGACCTCCAGAAGAGCAGCCAGTGCTCTTAACCTCTGAGCCAACTCTCCACCTTTCTCTCCAGTCCTGCTCAATGTAGCTGTCTTCAGACACCCCAGAAGAAGGTGTCAGATCTCATTACGGATGGTTGTGAGCCTTTATGTCGTTGCTTGAATTTGAACTCACAACCTTTGGAAGAGCAATTGGAGCTCTTAACCACTGAGCCATCTCTCCAGCCCTAGTTTTTCTTTAATTTCAACAATATTTCTTTTCTTTTCTTTTCTTTTTTTTATTAAAAAGTCTCTTTACTTCTTCTGTTTGTTTGTTATTTTGTTTCATTTTGTTTTTCCAGACAGAGCTTCTCTGTGTAGCCCAAACTATTCTGGAACTCAGTATGTAGACCAGGCTGCCTCAAAATCAGAGATCTCTGCCTACCTCTGCTTCTCAAGTACTAGGATTGAAGGCATGCGCCACCACGCCTAGTTTATAAAAAGCACTTCTTGTAAATGTAATAAAGGTCAGTCATTTTACAGTTTAATGAGAATGTTCACAGTATGTCTCCTATGAGAGATTTGTTATTTGATTTTGTTTGGTTTTGTTTTTTTGAGACAGGGTTTCTTAGTGTAACCAGCCCTGGTTATCCTGGACTTGCTTTGCATCCCAGCCTGGCCTGGAACCCGCAGATTTGACTGCCTCCCCCACAGCCCCCAAGTGCCAGGATTAAAGGTGTGCGTCACCATTTCTGGCTTTGTGATTATTTTTGCTATGCATACATCATGACTCATTTTTATGGATTGAAATAATTTAGTTTTAATTTGTTCTAAATTGGAAAATGCTTAGTATATATTTTAAATTTGTGCTTCTTGTTTTAAAAATCACATCTCTTTGAGCCAGTAATTTTTTTCCTAATGTTGAATTTTTATTAAAATAGCATTTGTTAGGTGCTGGTTTTCTTAGTTTTGTGGTTTTTAGAACTTGATTACACATGGTGCCTTGGTTTGTTTTCTGTTGTTGTGATAAATATCAAGGCCAAAAATAACTTGCAGAGGAAAAGATTTACTTCATCTTACAGCTTTCAGTCTGTCATGAAAGAATTCAGGGCAGGAACCTGGAGACAGGACTCAAAGCAGAACCACGGAGTAATGCTGCTTTTTGGCTTGCTTTTCATGGCTTGTTCAGTTTGCATTTTTATATAACCAAGGATCACTTACTTGCCCTTGGATGACACTGCCCACAATAGGCAGGTACTTCCACAACAACCAACAATCGAGAAAATGCCCCACAGATTTGTCCTCAGTCAGGTGACTCTAGCTTATGTCAAGTTGACAGAAACTGACTAGCACAGACGAATATTGCAAAACAAAACAAAAAACCCAAAAAACCAGAGAGCTTGGTACTTAAGAGCACTTGTTGCTCTTGCAGGGGACCTGGGTTCAAATCCCAGCACCTACATAGTGACTCAAAAGCATCTGTAACTCTAGTTCTAGGAAATCTAATGACCTCCTACTGACCTTGTCAGGTACCAAGCACACATATGTTACACATAGATACTTGTAGGCAAAATACTTACACGTAAAATGAATGTAACAAAAAATTAATTGGAAAAGAAAACAAAAATATGTATCATTCTGATCATGTAGCCAGTGGTTAGACAGAGACATAGCTGAATTTGTGGTTTTGCTGGTAACTTTGGCTTATGGCCTTATATATGAGTTATGATAGAATCTTTAAGGACTTGGGGTTGTGGGTCTGGAATGATGACTTGGCGGTTAAAACAATAGGCAGCTCTCTTAAGAGTACCTGGATTCGATTCCCAGCACCCACATGAAGGCTTACAACTGTCTAAGTTCCTGTCCCCTGCAGGCACCAAGCACACACATGGTGCACAGACATAATACACACATTAAAAGAAAGAGGGAAGGAGGGAGAGGGAGATAAGGGGGCTGATAAAAGATCTTTAAATCTTTGGGGGTATGCTTCAGATGGTAGTGATGATGAACTCTGTAAGTTCTTCGGAAGGGTATTACAAAAGCATCCCCACAGCATTCTCTGCTGCTTTGGAGAAGTATTCGCTCTTCCATATCCCCTTCCATAGTGTGACTTTATTGACCTCCCTTACCAGAGGTTGAACAACTGAGGCTGCTTGATCTTGAACTTTGTATCTTACAGAACTCCAAATTAAATAAATCTCTTTTGCTTTGTTAGTTAGCCTGACTCAAACATTTCATTATGATAGCAATAAGCTTTCCAGTACAGAAACTTGATACCAAGAATATTTTCAGATAGTGTAAACTTAGCAGTCACAGCAGTGTTAGAATTCCACCATCAATACTTACTGGGTTTTGTGATGTTTATTTGCATTTGTTTATTTATGTTTGCAAGGCCCTATACATGTTAAGCAAGTGGCCTACCTCTAAGGGAGCTCGATCTATCTATCTATCTGTCTATCTAATCTTGTTTTTCTTTTCTTTCTTTTTTAAGAATTTATTTATTTTTTAGAGATGGGGGTCTCACTATATAATTTTGGCTGTCCTGAAACTTGTTATGTGACCTGGATGACCTGGATTCTCCTGCCTTTACCTCCCAGGTGCTGGGATTAAAAGCCAGTGGCCATGTGCCTGCAGTGTTTTCTTACTGTTTTTTTTTTAATTTGTGTTTGTGTGTTGGGAGTTGGGGGTGGGGTGTTGGTCAAGGCCAAGAAGAGTCATCAGATTTCCTGGAGCCAGAGTTAGACTTTAGTATGAGCAACCTAATGTTAGTGCTAGAAACCAAAATTGGGTTCTCTGCCTCTTAAACATAAAACTATTTCTCAGAGCCCAGCTCTTTCTTCTTGAGGCAGGATCCTATAGTTCAGGCTGGCCCCAAAGTCTGCGTCCTCCTGTCTCAAGCTCTAGGGTTTCATCTAGCTCCTTCCCAAGCACTGTTATTTCAGGCAGTTCATACCCAGCTTTTTATGTGGGTGCTGGGGATCTGAGCTTGGGTCCTTGTGCTTGTGTGGCAAGCACTTTGCTGACAGAGTCATCTCCCCAGCTCCCATATGCAACTTTTGAGAGTTTGGTGATTCTCACAGGAGAGCTCAGATACTCGGGTAACCTCGACTGGAGTGGTCTTCATTTGTTGAGGAAGTTTTTTTCTCTAGAATCAATAGCATAGCTTGAGAAGAGACAAGTTAATATATAATGTTTGTAAAAGTTGTGATACAGTTGCTAGCATAAAGTAATTGCTTTATAAAATAAGAGTCTGTTTAAACACTGTTGGACTTTGGACTTATGTTTTTTTATTTGCCTTTTGGAAGTCACAGATGCTCGAAAAATGGTATGTTTTTGTTTACTTGCTAGATCCTTTTCATTGTTATTTGAGACTAAATCTTGCTATACTGCCCTTGGTGGCTGCAGTTTTCTGTATAAACAAGGCCAACCTCAAACTTGTCACAACCCTGTTTCTGTATATTGAGTGCTAAGATTATAGGCATGAGCCTAGCTTCTATATGTTTGACAGCCATTGCCTATTCTTTTAGGAAATTGAGATGTTTAGATAAAAATTAGATGGGTGGATGGATGCATAGGCATGTAAAGGCAAATGATCCTTACCATTAACTGCAATTCTAGCTGAGAATTTTATGGATGTGGGCGTGGTGGTGGTGGTGGAGGTGGTGGTGGTGGAGGTGGTGGTGGTGGTGGTGGTGGTGGTATGTGTTCACATGAGTTTATTTGCCTATGCAGGCAAATATATGTAGACTAAAGGTTAACAGTGGTATTTCTTCCTCAGTCACTCATTCTTCCACCTTATTTAGTTATTTATTTGAGACAAAGTTTCTCATTAAGCCTGAATGAACTTCCCTGTTTTAGCTAGATTGGTTGATGAGTGTGCCCTCAGTATCTCCCTGTCTCTGCTCCCCACATTGGGTTACAGATGTACACTGCTAGATCTGCCTTTTAACACAGGTTCAGGTCCTTATGCTTGAATAGCAAGCATGTTACCTACTGAGCATACTCAGAAGCATGACAGTGTATTGAAGTTACCATTGCAAGTGGTTCTCATCTCATAAGTTGTAGAATGTGCAGTGAATGTTACTGAACACCTTCTAGTATGCTGAACATAGATATTCTTGTCTCCTATTTTCCACAAGATAAAGTGTTTACATGTTATCCACCCTCTAGTTTGTAGATTATATATGTACATTTCTGAGTAAGCATATTGATGGTCACGGGTCAACTTATTTAAAGTAACAGTTGCCTTTAGGCTGATGAGTTGACTCAGCGGGTGAAGGCAATCAATCTAAATTTTTCCTTATTTATGGCTTCATGTAGGATATTTATAGTTTGCATTTACATGTGGGTCTAATATGTTGTAGTTAGCCTCCATGGTAGAGTAAGATTACCATTTGCATATGGATATCTAATTGTTTCTGTGTCTTCTGTCAAAACACTGTTTTGAGCTAGGTATGGTAGCACTTGGGAAACTGAAGCAAGATGATTACCTTGAGTTCAAGGCTAGCCCAGGTACATTGTGAGTTGCAAGCTAAGCTGAGCTATTGAATGAGTCTGTGTCTCAAAAAAAAAAAAAAAAGAAAACCTAACAACAACAAAAGAATATTCTAACCCTACTGAGCTGCCTTTCCTCCTTGTCCAAGATCTTTTCTTTCGTCGGTACCATACTCTCTTGTTTATTGTGTCTTTATAGTCGGTTTTAGAGTTAGTGAGTATCAATCTTTTACTTATTTTTCAGTATTGTTTTAGTTTTAACGCTTTGCTTCTCCACACACACTTTTTTTTTTTTTTTTAATTAAGTCTGAGTTTATTCGCTGGAGAGATAACACAGGTTAAGTAAGAGCAGGCACTGTGTTGGACATGGTGGTTCACGCCTTTATTCCCAGCACTAGATGGCAGAAGCAGGTGGATCTCTATGAATTTAAGCCCAGCCTGGTCTAGTGAGTTCCACAACAACCAGGACTGTGTAGAAAGACCCTGCTCAAAAAAACAAATGAAATAAACCTTTTTATAAACGTTAAGATTATTCCCATATAAACTGTAGGATTCTTTATTGATGTCTACAAATCCAAATGCCTTACTTGAATTTCTATTACATTGAAGGGAGGGGGAATACTTGGCTCAGTGTTTAAGATCATGGGCTGCTCTTCCAGAGTACCCAGATTCTGTTCCCAGCACCCATATGGTGACACACAACTGCCTGTAAGTAGGCTTCCAGGGGCATTTGAATGCACATGGTACACATATAGACAACCAGGCATACATACACACACACACAAATAAATTTTAAAAATTTGTATTATATTTGCAGATGAAATTAGTAAGAACTGACATCTTAGTGATAATTGAGTGCTTCTTTTCAGTGAAGTTGGATTAATTTACATATTAATTGATTTCTTTGATTAGCATTTGCCTTGAACTGAAGATATCCACCTGCCTTTCCTTCCAAGGTGCTGGCATTAAAGGTCTGTGCCACCATGCTCTGAATGACCTTTTATAGTTTTTCGAATATGGCTCTTACACATATTATTAGATTTATATCCTGCTTTTCTTACTAATTTAGTATTAATGTCATATCTTTGATTTTGTCTGTTTGACTGTGTGGCCGAGGCTGGAAAATTTATAATCCTTCTACCTTGGATTTCTCAGGGCTGGTATTACAGAAGTGCGTCACCACTGTCCTCTACTACTGTTTTTTCCATTGTTCCCCCCACCCTTTCCTTTTCCTTAATTATTTTATGTGTATGAGTGTTTGCTTGCGTATGTTTCTTTGTATCATGTGTCTGCAGTCTCTCCTGGAACTGAAGTTACACACTGTTAGTGTTATCAGTGCTAGAAATTGAACCCTAGTCCTCTGGAGCCATCTCCTGCTCTTTATTTATTTAGTTGGTTTCAAATTCTAATTAGTTTTTGCTGAATATAGGAAATGTTGTGTTTTAATCTAGTTTGTAATAAATAAAATCCCTAAATCTAGGTACTTTTTATTTATTTACCTATTTTTTTTTTTTAGAATAATTTATGTGTATGAGTGCTTTACCTTCATGTGTGCCTTCCTTCAGAAAAGCATGTCAAATCACCTGGAACTGGAATTGTGATTGATGGGAACTGAACCCATGTATTCTACAATAGCAGTATGTGCTCTTACCTACTTACCTAGGATCCATGTTTCTATCCTCAAGTCTAGATGCCTTAGTCAGGGTTACTATCGCTGTGAAAAATCACCAACCAAAAGAAAGTTGAGGAATGTGGTGGTTTGAGTAAGCTTGGCCCGGGGAGTAGCAGTGTTAGGAGGTGTGGCTTTGTTGGAGTAGATAAGGCCTTTTTGGAGGAAGTACATCACTGTGGGGGTCAGTTTTGAAGCTCCACCCAGTACCGTAGAGTCAGTTTCTCCTGACTGCCTTCGGATCAAGATAAAGAATTCTCAGCTCCTCCAGTGCCATGCCTGTACGCTGCCATGCTTCCTGCTATGATGATAATGGACTGCACCTCAGAACCTGTAAGCCAGCCCCAATTAAATATTGTCTTTATATATGTTGCTTTGGTTGTGGTGTCTCTTCACAGCAATGGAAACCCTAACTAAGACAGAGAGGAAAGAATTCTTTTGGTTTATACTTCCACATTCATAGTCCATCATTAAAGGAGTTCAGGGCAGGAACCTGAAAGCAGGAGCTCATGGAAAGGCCCTGCTTCCTGGCTTGTTCAGCCTGCTTTCCTAAAGAACCCAGGACCACCAGCCCAGGGGTAGCCCCACCCACAATGGGCTGAGCCCTCCTAAAGACTAATTAAGCAAATGCCCTACAGGCTTGCCTATATCTGGATCTCATGGAGCCATTTTCTCAATTGAAGCTCCCTCCTCTCCAGTAGCTCTAGCTTTCTGCAAATTGACATAAAACTGACTGCTTGTCATCTTGACATACAAACATGATCCCTGTTTAGCCACAACCTTCCCTTTCTTGTTCATTGCTAATATCAACATTACAACACAAAGCATCCATACTTCAAGATCCTCGGTCTTACAAATTCAAACACATAAAGTTCAGTCTCTTTTAAAAGATCAAAATTGTCTTTTAAAATTCAAGATCTCTCAATTGTGGGCCCATATAAAGCTAAATATTAGATACTTTATCTCAAGAGGGAAGAATGAGAAAGCAAAGCAAACTGAACTCCAGCTGTGTAAATAACTCAGTAGCTAATCTATGGGATTCACTCTATGATCTTCTGGACTCCTCCAAAGGGTTTGAGTTGATTTTCTGGCTCCTGCTATCTGCAGAGCCCACACAGACTGTCTCCTAAATTCAGCCGCCTCTGTTTCATAGCTGCTGTTCTTGCTGGTCCTCCCATAGTACTGGCATCTCCAAAATGCTAGGGTCTCTGTCTGTAACTGGGCTGCATTTTCACCAATAGCCTCTTCTGAGCTCTCTTCAGGGTCTCCCCTGCTCTCTGTGACCCCTTAATACCGTCAAAAATAGTACCACCTGGGTGACTCTTCTAGTAAGTTTGACTGCCAGCATAAGGTACAACTTTGGCCGCCTTTGGACCACAGCTTCTGTGTGCTAACTCTGAGGAAACACTTTCCTGAAGATTTCACCTAAGTGATGGTAGTCTTTTAATTACCACTAATTTCTCAGCTCCAGTATACTAGTAAAACAAAGGTTTTACTTCAGTGGCACTGGTCTCTTGTTAATAATCATTGCTGAGTCTTCAGCCATAGCTGACCAAGCCAGTCTTAACTCAGAATAGCAAATGACTCTGATGGAGTTTTTAAACTTCCGTCTGAGCCACGCAGTGATGGAGCATGCCTTTGATGCCAGCACTTGGGTGGCAGAGGCAGGCAAGTCTCTCTGAGTTCTAGGATAGCCTGGCCTTACACAGAGAAACCTTGTCACAAAAAGCAAACAAAGAAAAAAGTTATTTTTAGTTATGTGAATGTATGTTTATTTAATGGGTATGTGTTACATGAGAGTGCAGATACCTCAGAGGCCAGAGGCATCAGACCCTCTTGGAGCTGGACTTAGATTTACAGGCTATGCTACTGTGAACTGAAGGTGAGTTTTCTACAGGTGCTGTTAGCTGCTAAGCCCGTTTCTCTAGACGCTAGTATGAACTGCTTTTAAACTTTTTGACATTTTTTGGGCTTTATATTATTTAGAAATATGTTGCTTAATTTCATCGTGTTTAGGAGTTTTGCAACTGGCTTACTGTTCCTGACATCTAGTTCTCTTAGGAATTGAGAGCATATGTTGCTTGATTTGTATTCATTTAAATTTGTCAAAGTATGTTTTATTTTCTCTAATGTGGTCTATACTAATGAATATATTAGTGAGCTTGAAAAGGTTTAGAATGTTTTTGCTAGCTCACAGATGTTGATTAGATTACTTACTGATGCATTTTCTTCCAGATTTTTTGTAGATAAATGCCATAGATAATTTATATAATCATTTAGTAGGACAGTTTATACAAATTGTTTGGTTTTGTTATTTTGAGACAGGGTCTCACTCTGTAGACTTCTGGAACTCAGTATATAGACTATGGCCTCAAATTCAGTGAGGTCTCCTGCCTCTGCCAAATACACACATAAGAAAATAAAAATAAGTAAATCTTTTTTAGAATTTAGTTTTGAAATTATGGGGGGTGGGGGGGTTGTCTGTGCATGTGAGTGCAGTGCCTATAGCCATCAGAGGTCTCAGGTACCCTGGAGCTGGCGACATAAGAAGTTGGAAATCACCTGACATGGATGCTAGTCTTCTCCAAGGACTTTTTAGCCACTGAACAATCTCTCCAGCACCTTAGAAATTATTTATTTGTGTGTGTGTGTGTGTGTGTGCGCGTGGGAGATCAGAGAAGAGCTTGTGGAAATTCCCTATATCCTATCATGTGGGTCCTAGGGATTGAGTCAGATGTTATCAGGCATATAGGCAGATACCTTTGCCTCTGAGCCACCTCAGCAGCACTGGATGCATTTTGATTGTATCATATAACAGCCCATACATAACATAGATTGTCATGAGTTAAGAAATGGCTCAGTGGTTAAGAGCAATGACTTTTCTTCCAGAGGTCCTGAGTTCAATTCCTAGCAACCAGATGGTGGCTCACAACCATCTGTAATGGGATCTGATGCCCTTTTCTGGTGTATCTGAAGACAGCTACAGTATATTTTAAAGAAACTAGTTTATTTAACAATATTAATCTTGTGATAAATAACCTTACAAAATTGCTTTGGGATTAATTCCTACAAGTAGACTTGCTATATTAAGATGTAAGCAAGCAATTGCCTTTTAAAAGATTTGATAAGGCTGAGTGTAGTGGTGCCCTTCTTGTAACTCAGTGCTACTCAGTAGGCAGAAGCTCTGAGTTTGAGGCTAGCCTGGTATATACATAGTGGATCCAGGGCCAGCCATGTCTCAAAACAAACAAATAAACAAATTTAACTGAATTTATTATTTCATTTTTAATATTAGTAGTTGATAATTAGCAGTTTATGATTTAGTACATATTAAATTACTGTATGAGAATTTTCCATTTATTTTTTCAGTGGTATTTGAAGACTTTTATCCTTATGTCCTGTAGCATTAAATGTCCAATTAAAACGCAGCGGCAGCACTTTCCTGGCTACCTGCCGCAGTGTTCTAAGGGTTCCAGAATGAAAGACACACACACACCCTTTATATTTTGATATGTCTTAATCAGCTCAATGGCTGGGCAGCTTCCTAATTTCCACGTAGCTAATCCACCTCCCACTGATAATCTGGAGTTACTACTATGTCCTGTTTTCCATCTTGGCTGCCTTGGACCCAGTTGTGCAGCCCTCTTGGGATGCTCTCCCCTCTGCTCTTACATGGTGGCCATGCTGTCTGTTCCCCACTTTCTCAGGCATCTGGTTTCCTTTCCTCCACCTCTTCTGTAAGGTGGATCTCCTTCTTCCTTTCTCTTTCCTCTCTCTCCTTAGACCAGGAATCCTAAAATCCCATCTCTGTCTGCCCTGCGGAGCCATTGGCTGTCAGCATCCTTATTTACCAATCAGAACCAACTGGGGGCAGGGTCCCTGAGTGTCTTTCATGGGGCAGTTTTCAGGACCCAAACAAAAGAAAACAAACAGCCACAATATCTTAATCAGTGTAATGCTAATTAATAAAATATTTACAGTTAATAAGATACTAGATAGTAGTATAGTGATAATGGTTATTGTACTTTATAATTTTCTGTGGTTTTTTTGTTTGTTTGTTTTGGGTTGTTTTGTTTTGTTTTTTTCGAGACAGGGTTTCTCTGTGAAGTCCTGGAACTCACTCTGTAGACCAGGCTGGCCTCGAACTCAGAAATCCACCTGCCTCTGCCTCCCAAGTGCTGGGATTAAAGGCGTGTGCCACCACTGCCCGGCTTTTCTGTGTGTTTTAAATATATCTTTTTTTCTTTTTTCTTTTAACCTACCAGCAGAGGTGAAGAAAGAAACTAACTGGTATGGTGGTGTATACCTTTAATCTCAGCCTCTGGAGGTTTAAGTAGGCTGATCTATGAGATCTCTGTCTCAGAGAAAACAAAACCAAACCAAAAGGAAGGAAATCACTGGGTGGTGCACGCCTTTATTCCCATCCAGCACTTGGGAAGCAAAGACAGGCAAATCTCTTGAGTTCGAGACCATCCCGGTCTACAAAGTGAGTTCAAGGACAGCCACAGCTATACCGAGAAACTCTCTTTGAAATATTTAAGAAAGAGAGAAGAAGGAAGGAAAGAAGGAAGGAAGGAAAGAAAGAAAGAAATTATTCATTATTTTTATTTTAGATTTATTAGTTTGATAGATTTTATATGTGATTACTGCTATTTACATTTCTTTTGTCATTATTGCTTTTCATATATATTCAGTCAAAAATGGAAAGAGTATTTCGTTTACTCCATGTAGTTTATTTATTTGGCTTGTCAAGACAGGGTCTGTCTATGTAGCCCTGGCTGTCCTGGAACTCACTCTATATTCCAGGTTGGCCTTGAACATCAACTGCCTCTGCCTCTTGAGAGCTGGGATTAAAGGAGTGTACCCTCACCGCCCATCTACCCTATCTAGTATTACGATAGATATATATATATAAGTGATAGATTTTTCTTAAATATTGAAATTAAGTATACTAGTGGAATATGAGGCGGAGTTTCTCAAGAATCTCTGTCTCAGAACCCCCTGTTTGTTTTGCTTCCTTTGTGTTCTTATAAGTCTTTGCTGTTTTGGAAGTTTCAATTATCTTTTGAACCAAAAAGCGCTAGAGGAAGAAATACTGGTTGTAAATGTTATTCCATGTAGTTTTGAGTATTTATAGAGGACAGCTGAAATGTATACTTTTAAAGGGGGTAACCCTAGGGCTGCTCTCACAGTGATGAGACCTTTGCCCTGAAACTGTAGACCATGAGACCATTGATAAGGGAAACTATACTAAATAAATTAAGTTTACAGAGCTAACCCCCCTCCCCCCCAAAAAAAGATTATAATTTTAAGCCAAAGGAACTTGATGCTTAGGATAAATTTCTTACTATGAGATTATTCACAGATCCAGAAAGTAGTCTATTTTGGGACGGGAAGAGTGTTTGTGAAGTGCTTGCCATCAAAGTATAACTTGCGTTTGTATCCTGAGCACTAATGTAGAAACTCAGATGTATGGCAGGACTTAACTATAATCCCAGTGTAGGGAGCTGGAGACAGGAGGATCCCAAGGATTGTCTAGCCAAACAATTTAGCCTAACTGGAAAGCACCAGTTAGTGAGACCCTGTCTCAAAAAATAGATGGAGAGAGAGCCTTTGAAGTCACCTGATATTAGCCTCTGCCTTACACACACACACACACACACACACATTACACATACTTCCAAAAAAGGTAGTATGTTTTAAGCAACTTTTTTGGCATTTAAATATTATATTTTGTATCAAAATGTTAAAGATCGGTGTGTTAAAGAGTGGAAGGTAGCCGTGAACCTCCTGATGTGAGTACTGCAAATTGAGTCCAGTGGATTGAAATGAGTGCTCTTAACCAGAGCTCTCTCTCCTGCCCCAAGCTATAGTATTGTAACTTACTTTTTGTTTTCAGGGCTGGAAGGCAGGCATGCATGCATGCATGTTAAGTGTGTATTCTACTTATTTATATGTTCACATATTTGGCTTTGGATACATGAGTAGTAGGACTCACATGTGGGGGTTAGAGGATGACCTCAGGTGTCTTGTCTTCTGCTTTGTTGGAGACACATTAGTCACTGCTCTGTATGCTGTGAGCTTCTGGAGAATCTCTGTTTCCCTTCCATTTCACAGTAGGAGTGCTACATGCCCAGTTTTCCCTGAGTGCTGAGGATGGAATTTCCATTCCCCAGCAAGCACTTTGCTCACTGAGCATCTCTCCAGCCCTGTTTTTTGTTTGTTTGTTTGTATTTTTCATTTTATTCCCACCATTTTTGGGGTGGGTTACAAATGCCATGACTGTGTGGCTGTCTTCTTCTAGCATGTGTGGTCTAGGACTTGAACTCAGTTGATAAGGTTTGGTGGCCAGGGCCTTTAGCTATTGAGCTATCTCACTGGCCCATTGTTTGCATGTTTTTTAGGGCAAAGTCTTATTTCATAACCATAGCTGGCCTAGTATTCCCTATGTAATTGAGGTTGTTTTTCAACTCAAAGCAGTCTTCTTTGCCTCAGCTTCCTTCTGCTGGGATTATAGGACTGTGCCACCATATCCCACTTTTGAGTATTATTTCTAAAATTCTTTTTTTTTTTTTTTTTTTAATGTAGTGGCTGTATTGCTGTTTTTATTTTTGTCATTTTACAGTTTTCTAGTCTAAGAATATATCACTAGTTTTGTGTGTGTGTGCATGCGTAGCTCTAGTCTGGCTATCCCGAGCTCTCTATCCAGTATGGAATGTTTGAATTCAGATATTAGTACACAGCATCATCTTTTTTTCTTTTTTAAAGATTTATTTATTTATTTACTTTAGATGCAGTATTCTGCCCACATGTATGCCCACAGGCAAGAAGAGGGCACCAGATCTCATTATAGATTGTTATAAGCTACCATGTGATTGCTGGGAATTGAATTTAGGACTTCTGGAAGTTTAAAATGGAAGGCCCGTGTAGTTTAAAGACATGTGCCACCGCAGCCCGCAGCATCATTTTGTACGCAATTGTCAACATAGTTGACACAGAAATTCTGTGTTTGGTTCCCTTTACTGCCAGCAATATTAAAGGATTCTTTTTATTCTCTCTCTTTGACATCAGAATATCATAGAATGGAATTGGGAGTATAAATCAGTGATAATAAAATGCTTGTTTGTCACTAGACTCTGGGTTCAGTTTCCAGCACCACTACCCAGATGAAATTGTATAGTGTATATGCTAATGTGTTTATCTGTTATCCTCCCACGCGAAGCATAATCTTAAATTGAGTGATGCTAAGGGCACACCTTAAGCCCAATAGGGAGGTCTCTAATCTCTTGAGTTAGAGACCAGCCTGGTCTACAGAGTAAGTTTCTAAACTGTATTCAAAAACCAAAATAAAATAAAATACATTCATCCAAAAAGAATATATTCCATACCCAGTTGGTACCTGAAGCCATAAATAAATCTTGTTAATAGTGATTTTACATATTTTGTTGCTACATAGCTCAAATTAATGCTTTTTTCTATTTTACCTAAGCACTTAATACTCATCTTTATAATTTTAGGGATAAAAGACTCATTCTTATTGCAGACTGTAGAAGCCACAACTTAGGCTTTTTTTTCTTTCATTATTAAATTGAGAGCTTTAACCTTTTTGATTAAAGATAGAACCTTCTAACTCTTCTTTAGTATATTCAAATTGTAAGCAGCATTTGTACCCAAAATTTAAAAAATGAGGACATATTGAATGTTAGCACTGTGATATTAAGATAGTGCATCTGGTAACATGCTGCTGCTATATTATCAACATAGTGTGGACAGTGTGCATGCGTCTCAGCTCTGATGGAGCAGAACAATGGAGAGTTTGATCATGCTGCTCAAAACAGTAGTTGAAAACTTCCGGATTGTTTATGTCTTTGGTTTTGTGTTTAATATTTTGGACTGTTGAGTACTGGCAACTGAAGCTTTAACATGAAACCAGCGACAATGGTGGAAAGTTGCTTTGTTTGTTTATATTTTACCTCTTTGACAAAACTGACATTTTTGTTTGGTTGGTTTTGGATTTTTAGACAGGATTTCTCTGTGTAATAGCCCTTGCTGTCCTGGACTTTGTAGCCTCAAACTCACAGAGATCCACCTGCCGCTGCCTCCAGAGTGTTGGGATTAAAAACAGGTACCACCATGTCCTGCCACAATGAAAAATTTAGTGGAAGTTTAAAACTGAAGGCAGAGGCAGGCAGATCTTTGTAAATTAGAAGCAACCTGGTCTAGATAGTAAGTTCTAGGACAGCCAGGGATTTATAGAAAGTTCCAACTTCAATTAATGAATCAATCAATAAATAGATGGATGGATGAATAAATGAATGAATAAATAAATCAATAATGTAATTGGGGGCTGAAGAGATTGCTTAGCAGTTAAGGGCACTGGCTACTCTTCTGGAGGACCTATGTCCTCGAACCCACATAGAGGCTTACACCCATCAATATCTCCAGTCCCAGAAGATCTGACACTCTCTTCTGACCTCCAAGGATATTGCACACTTGTGATACACAAGCTAATACATGGGCAAAACACCCTTACACATAAAAAAAACTAACAGCTAAAAATATTTTTTTAAAGTACAAACTTAAGACACAATGGTGCATGCTTATAATCCTAGTACTGGAGGTGGAGGCAGAAGGATAAGGAATTCAAGTCCAGCCTTACATAGTGTGATGGTTTGTATATGCTCAGCCCCGGGAGTGGCACTATTAGAATGTGTGGCCCTGTTGGAGTAGGTATGTCACTGTGGGTGTGGGCTGTGAGACCCTCATCCTAGCTGCTTGGAAGCCAATATTCTGCTAGCAGCCTTCAGATGAAGATGTGACACTCTCAGCTCCGCCTGGACGCTGCCGTACTCCCACCTTGATGATAATGGACTGAACCTCTGAACCGGTCAGCCAATCCCAATAAAATATTGTCCTTTATAAGACTTGTATTGGGGGCTGGAGAGATGGCTCAGAGGTTAAGAGCACTGACTGCTCTTCCAGAGGTCCTGAGTTCAATTCCCACCAACCACATGGTGGCTCACAATCATCTGTAATTAGGATCCAATGCCCCTTATGGTGTGTGGAGACAGCTACAGTGTGCTCATATACATAAATCTTTAAAAAAACAAAACAAAACAAAACAAAAAAAACAAAGACTTGCATTGGTCGTGGTGTCTGTTCACAGCAGTAACACCCTAAATAAGATACATAGTAAGTTCAGTGTTAACCCGGCATACGTGAGACCCTATAGGACCCTCTGCCCAATATAAAACGAAGGCCAGGCTGAGGATAAGGTTTCAATGAGTAAAGTACTTATTGTACAAGGATGAGGACCTGTATTCAGAGCCCGTGTACCTTTAAATAAAGTGTGACAGTAAGACAGTAAGTCTTTAGTCCCAACTTCTGGGAAGGTAGAAACAGGTAGATTTGGGGAACTCTAGCCCAGCAGATTCAGTGAGCTCCAGGAGAGGTTTTGTTGTTGTTGTTGTTGTTGTTGTTATTGTTTTATTTTTCAAGACAGGGTTTCTCTGTGTAGCTTGGACTGTCCTACAACTTGCTCTGTACAGCAGGGTGACCTCAAATTGACAGAGATTTATCTGCCTCTCCTCCTGAGTGCTGGAATTAAAGGCAAGTGCCACCACTACCTGGCATGAGAAGTCATGTCTTAAAACAATAAGATAGATACAATGTTTGTTTTTAAAGGTATTTTAGAAAAAGGTTTTGTTATACTTTCTAATGGACAAAACAAGATAAAGAAGTATCCTCTGTTTTGCCTAGAGTTGGTAAGATGACTCAGTGGGCAAAGACTTCTGTCACCAGGCCTTAAAGATGGAATTCCATCTCCAGACCCACATGGGAGGAGAAGAGAACTGACTCTTGAATGTCCACATATGTGATGTAGTATTCATGCTTACACACACACAATCAGCTGAACATGTAGCTCAGTGGTAGAGCACTTACCTTGCATGCTAAAGACCCCGAGTTAAGACTCCCTAGCACTAGGTATGGGTGGGGTGGATAGTGTGACTCAAATGGCAATAGCTTGTGCCTTGGCCATAAATTGGACTCTGTAGTAGGATTTTGTTTTCAGTAGTGATCCCCTTAGTAGCCTCATCATTTGGATTCTCAAAGGGAAACATAGATCTTGTTCAGTCAAAGACCAATCTAAGCATAGGGGATAGAAAAGACCAACAAGCTAACCTACAGAACTGCCACAGGAAATCTTTCGTATTTCCCTCGGAATTTCTGTTCTTTACTTAATTCTTGTTCATTTGCTTTTGTTTGCTTGCTTGTCCCTTTGTGACATGCTCTCACTATGAAATGTAGGCTGGTCTTGAATTAATGATCTCCCTACTTCGGCCTTCAGAATGCTGGGATTGCAGGTGCATGCCACTATACCTGGCTTGTTTGCATATTCACATTCATACATACCCCAGGTATCATTGTGTAGCTTTGCCTGCAACTTGCTTTGTAGATCAGGCTGGTTTCATCTCACAGAGATCCACCTGACCCCTTGGGGTGCTGGGATTAAAGGTGTATGCCACTTTGCTTGTTTGGCCATGGGAATTTTACAAAATATTTGAACCATAACATAATCCTTCTATTGCTTGGCTGGGGGGGGGGGGGGAGTTGACTGCTTGACACAAAAGGATACTATAAAAAGTATGCTTTTTTATTCTCAAGGAGATGTCTTATGCTGCTTGCTGTGTAGTGCTGTGGATTGAACCTAGGACCTTCCTATATCAGTCAAGTAATCTACCACTGAGCTATAAAGGCTCTCAAGTAAAGTAATTGTAGAGACTTTAAGAGCCGAACAATCACTTTAAGAGGGCTAATTTGGGAGATCAGCAGTGCTTTCAAGAAGCAAGGTCTGATGAACATAGTTATCCCAGCTCTCAGGAAGCTGAGGCAAGATGATCATAGTGAAATTCTGTCTTTAAACTCCGTCAACAGTGGGCAAGAGAGGTGCCTCAACAGTTAAGAGTATGTACTATTCTTGCAGAAGACCTGAATTTGGTTCCCACATCAAGTAGCTGGCAACTGCTTATAACTCCAGCTCCAGAAGGCTCTGATGTCTCTAGCCCCTTTGGGTCTTTGTACCTGCATGCACAGACACATGTGCAATAACAAGCCTTTTTAAAATGGATGTCTCTGTAAACTCATTCTAGGTCCATTACCTTTGAATTTCTTTAATCTTTATCTTATGCATCCTCTCATCAGAAATCACCTATTTGGTGTAGCAAGTGTCATGAAGCAACTGACTCTAACTAAAAAAAAAAAAAAAAAACCTGGTTAAAAAGAAAATTTTACTTTCATACTATATATATTATGACTAGCTCTGTAATCTTGGGTCAGCTATTTCATGTAAGTAGATTTTCCATATACTCAGGAGAGTCTCAATTTAATAAAGTTGACAACGATAATTGTGAAGAATATCTTTGTAATGAATTGTTCTATAAAGAAAGATTAAAGATTACTTCTGATTAACAGTTAGTTCTTAGCCATCAGTGACCTCATTCTCTCTGTGTTTTCAAGGAAAGTCAGCAAAGAGATTAGTTTTTCCATGTTAGTTACAAATACAAAGCGTACATATTTTTTTCTACTTATGAACCTTTTCTTTATATACTTTAATGTTTAATGGAAAGGTCTTTTGTGTTACACAGTATAGTGGTTTGAATATGCTTAGCCCATGGAAAGTAACACTATTAGGAGATGTGGCCTTGTTGAAATAGGTGTGGCCTTGTTGGAAGAAGTGTGTCACTGTGACAGGCTTTGGGGGCTCAAGCTCCACCCAGTGCAGAGACATTCTTCTCCTGGCTGGTCTTTGGATCAAGATGTAGAACTCTTGGCTCCTCAGGAACCAAGTCTGCCTACATGATGCCATGCTTCCCACTATGATGATAATGGAATGAACCTCTGAAAGTGTAAACCAGCCCCAATTAAATGTTCTCCTTTATGAGTTGCTTTGGTCATGGCGTCTCTTCACAGCAGTGAAACCCTAACTAAGACACACGGCAATCATAGTCTCAGTATCAAGTATAATTTTGTCTAAGCATCTATTGGCAGGGGTCTTGTACTTTGCAGTACTTTAAGAATCCTCAAGGCTTGGTTACTACAAATTAGGGCATATCTAGAGTCTGAAATATAAGTTCTCACAGGCTGACTGTCTCTAGAAGCAGCTTGTGAAAAAGATGTAGATGTTTGAATTCAGTAGTCTTCAGTCTCAGAATTTGCTCCACTTCAGTATAAGTGTAGTAGAGAGTGAGTTCTGTTGCTTTGCCATTCTCAGCATAAGTATGTAAGCCTCTTTACAGCTTCTCACTAAAACTTCCAATACCTACATGAGATTTTGTCAAGTGAGGGCCGTGGCCTTGAGTGGGTTTTAGTCAATGTAAACTTAACTGAGCACTATAGAAAGGATATCTTGGATTTTACTTTTAAATATATGACAGTTAGGAGCCAGGATACCATGTTTAATTAGGCTGATGGCCTTCATAAGTACCTTTGCTTTATTAGCCTAGTGATCTTTTACACGACGAATAAAAGTGTCCTAATATATGAAAATGGTAGTTAATAGACAAGAGTAGACAGCCACTAAAAGTCTGTGTCATTCTACCAGTTTACTAACCTATTTCTTCACAGGTTACTTCCCTAGAAGACACTGGCAGATCTCTCCTCTGCGAGATCTGGAAAAGGGACTGGCATGGCTGGGGAAGGGTGCAGTGAATATCTGTTACTCCTACACTTTGTATATTTGAGCTTCCCTTGTTTGATGACAGCTGGGTAATCAAGCCATTGATAGTCCTGATTGCTTTTGTTTAAGTCCCCCCCCCCCCACTATTCTTAGTAGAACATTTGACTGTTCAACATTTGACTGTTAAAACCATTGCACAGTCTTTAGCAGTTCCATTGTACCTTGATGTCTCTAGCTGTGTCTGGATTGACTGTAAAGACTGCTTGAGCTGTAGGAGAGGTTAGGGAATCATTGCTCTCAAGCTGAGCACTGTGGAAATAGACACAGGAGAATTGCTGGAAGTTTAAAGCCAAATGAAAACTAAGTTGGATATGGTAGCACATGACTTTATTCCCAGAGCTCAAGAGTGAGTTCCAGGCCAGCCAGAGTTACACAGTAAGACCAACATACTCCCTTTGAAAGCTTAGTCTTTAAGAAGACTGAATTAAGCCTGGCAGTGGTAGTATACATCTTTTAATACCAGCACCTGGGAGGCAGAGACAAACAACTCTCTGTGAGTTCAAGATTAGACTGGTCTACAGAGCAAGTTCCAAGAAAGCCAGAGCTACACAGAAGAACCCTGACTTGAAAAAGAACAAAAAATACAAAAGAAAGAGAATTGTTAATCCTATCTTATGGAAGATGAGGACCTTTCTGAAGGTCATGGGGTGGAAGCAAGATTCAAATTTAAGGGACCTACTCCAGAGTCCACATTGTTTTAGCATTTTTTATTTTTTATCTTTATTTAAGAGAGAGTGTATCAATGGGTAAGTGTGCCCTGGTGTGCATGTAGAAGTTAGAGAACAACTTGCAGGATTCAGCTCTCTCCTACCACATGGATCCTGTGGATTGAGCTCAGTTTGTCAGGTGCAGTGGTAAACACCTTATGCACTGAGCTATCTTAACAGCCTGGGTTGTTTGTTTTGTTTTGTTGTTTGTTTGTTTGTTCATTTATTGGAGACAGGATTTTCCTGCGTAGCCTTGGCTGGTCTGGAATTTGCTTTGTAGACCAGGCTCGTTTTGAACTAAAAATCTTCCTTCCTCTAACTCCCGAGTTTTGGGAGAACCAATGATCTCCCAAGTGAGATGCGCTGAGATTCACTATCTTCTGGTTTGCAAAGGTGTTGCATTAACCAGTTTTTCTACATGGATAAAGCTTACCAGAAAAGTGTAACCCTGACTCTGCCTTCATACAGATCTCTTTCCTGACTGGCTCCTGGGGATAGATTACCTGGTCCTAATACCGAGCACAAGCTGGCGAATAAATGAGCCAAGAAGACCTTCTCTGTAGTCCTAAATGACTTTTGTGCTGACATTCAACAGCTGGTCATCCAGCCTCTCTGAACTTGGGTCCTTATCTATAGTAAAAGTGTTGCCTCATGGGATCACTTACAGGATTAATTAATGTAGCACACTTACCAGTTTCTGGCTCTGAGTAAATGCTTGGTATATGTTAGCAATTTTTATTGGTATTGTTCTTTAGCAATACTGAAGCAGTTTGTCAGAAACTAGATTCTAAGACCCAGTTAGGTGGGCAGTTTTCCTTTGGTTTTATTTAATAAGACAATAATCTTATTCTGTGTATTTCTCTTGACTCTTTTGGTGTGAAAAGCAGAGAGGTAAAGCATTATTTGACAGATGTATGGATTCAAGCAAGAAACTGAGGTCCAATTGCAAGGAAATGACTTGTGTAATTCAGAGCCCTGTCTGAGGAGACACAGAGGACCCTAGAGGGCGGAGAGTGAACACAGCGCAGGGGCTAGTTCCAGAGTCGCATCTTCGGTTAGTTCAATTACCAGCGTGGGTGAGGGTCCCTTGTCAGTAAGCAGAAATCCTTCCCCTCTCTGCTCCAATATATTGGCCGGCTCATATTTATTTAAACGTTTTTTTAATGTGAAGTAGAATTTGTGACTTATCTAAAATAGGCAGGGAAGCTCGATGACTAGAGGTTTGTTGAGACCCCTTGTTCTTCCTGTTCTGTGCCAGCTTTCCCAGACAGAGGCTAATTTGCCAATTGTTGCTCCTCAGATTTAGGGTTAGCTTGCTCTGTAGGATCCAAATCTGAATGGTGACGCCGCCGCCGCTGTCCTTGTAACCACCACCACTGCCACCGCCACCACCACCACCACCACCACCACCACAGGTGTTACTGCTACTGGCCATTCACAGTTTGCTGCTATTAAGATTATAATCTGCTGTGAAACTTTCACCTTCCTCCTTTCTTCCTGTCTTCGGTGTTGAACTTCTTTCTCCTGGTGCTTTTGCTGTACAACCAATACGTTAGACATCAAAGTTACTAGCTGTTAATTACCTCTCCAAGGAAATGTGTTAGCTGTAGAAAAGAAGGTAATTGAGAGAGAACCTGTGCCTCTGCTTACTAGTGTGGGAGTGAGGAATGGGCGCTTGCTCAGGAGAACTCAGGAGAGTGCTCTACAAGACCTGGAGAAGTAACTGGGCATAACCTGCTTAGGGACAGTGCCCTGGCCTGCTGGAGGCTAGGCAGAAGACAAGTTTTACCTTCTCCCACCCACTTCCCTAAACTTAATCTCACTTTGCCACACACACTATTCCAAGTCTGTGGCATAAAACAAACAGCCATCTTACGTATTGGTGAATATTCTTATTTTTCATAAAATGTTTCAGCTTGGGGATTGGAAAGGCCATCTGTGCCTTCCTGTCTCTGTCACTCTAAGGGTTATATATAGTTAATGGCTTTTTTTGTCTTTCTTTTTACAGGGAACTCTAATGATCCATGACAAAGAGGTCACTCTTGAGTATGTACCAAGTCCAGATTTTTGGTACTGCAAACGAGTAAGTTCTAAAAATTCTGTTTTAGAAATAAGCATTCCAGAGGCCCTATTCTACTTACCACCTAGCCCACTGTTTCCTTGCATTGCACTCAATTAAATAGTCTTTTAAAAAAAGAAATTAACGTTCCACATCTCCATATCTCTAGGTATGCTACCTATGAAAATTTTAAGCCGTACTCTTTTGCCCCCACCACCCCCCGAGGACCAGCCTCTTTTGGTTTTTTTTTTTTTTTTTTTTTAAGATTTATTTAGTTATTTCATGTCTATGAGTACACTGCAGCTGTCTTCAGACACACCAGAAGAGGGCATCGGATCCCATTACAGATGGTTGTGAGCCACCATGTGGGTGCTGGGAATTAAACTCAGGACCTCTGGAAGAGCAGTCAGTGCTCTTAACGGCTGAGCCACCTCTCCAGCCCCTAAGCCATACTCTTATTGGAGGTCTTATTACAATGAGACTGAAAATTCAGTTTCAGTTTTTATTGCTAATAGTTTGAAATTAACTACAAGGTAAATGTGGTTGTGCATGCCTTTAATCCTAGCAGATCTCAGGAGGTAGAGACAGGCAAATCTCTCAGTTCAAAGCCCAGCTGGTCTAGAAAATGAGTTCCAGGCCAGCTAAGCATACACAGTGACCCTGTCTCAAAAATAACCACAAAAACAAAATTAATTACAAAAAATAAAGTTTATGATACATGGCTTATCAAGAGGGAATGTGTGTATATATATATACACACATTTATACATTTTTATATATACATATAGATACATGTATGTGCATAAATACACATACACACGCACATATGCGCGTATGCATGTGTGTACATACATACCTGGGAAGATGATTCATTGGCTAAGAGCACTTGCTGCGAAAGAAAGAAGACCTAAATTTATCGCCCTAGTTCCCCTATGAAACCCAGCCTAGTTCCCATATAAAACCCAGGTAGAGCTGTTCTCCAGTTTTCTTTTTATTGTTGTGATAAAACACCATAACCAAAAGAAACTTAAAGAGGAAAGGTTTTATTTTATCCTGCAGTTATATTGCATTGTGAAGGGGGGTCAAGGCAGAAATTGAAGTCAGAAACTTGGAGGCAGAAACGAGAACAGAGGCCATAGAGGAATGCTATTTACTGGCTTTCTCCCCATGGCTTACTCACCTTCCTTTCTTATACAATAAAACCCAGAAACCCTACCAAGGTTTTGCATTGCCTACAATGGGCTAGGCCCACCTCTATCAGTCACTAATTAAGAAAATGTCCTAGAAATTTGTCTGCAAGCAATTTAATAGGTATATTTTCTCGAGGATTTCTCTCCCCAGATGACTCTAGCTTGTCTAAAGTTGACAAAAAAAAAAAAAGCTAACCAGGACAGCTGTACCTGCCTGTAACTCCAGCATCAGGAGAGGTGGACAGAGACAAGTAGGTCCCAGGAACTTGCAGATTATCCTGCAACCAGCATAGAGGAAGTAGTGGACTGCAGGTCTGAATGGAGACGCTCTCTCTCAAAATGTGATGGAGAATAGTAGAGGAGAACACCAGCTATGCCCCTGCCTAGGCACACACGTGTGCGCACACAGCAGATACACAGTAAATGTATATGGTTGGGAGAGAGAGCTTCATCAGTGAAGAACTTGCCATGTAAACATGAGGATCTGAGTTTGATCCTTAGGACCCATAACAAAACGAAAAACACTGGAGTAGTGGCACAAACGTGTAATCAGCACTGAGAAGAAGAGATAGGCATCTTCCCAGGGCTTCCTGGCCAGTTAGCCTGTCCTACTTGTTTAGACCCAGGCCAGTGAGATGACTTGTCTCAGAACACAAAGTTATTGAGAAGTGACACTCAAAGCTGAACTACGCAGGCGCATGCATGAGCATGCGCGCGCGCGCGCGCGCGCGCGCACACACACACACACACACACACAAACATATATGTGTGCATGTTAGGGCTCAGTAATAGAAAACTCACTTAGCATGTTGATGCCTGGGTTCAGTCTCCATTATTAAATCTATATTTATTTTTTATGAATGGTTGTTTTGCCTTTATATACGTCTGTGCATGGCATGGATGCTTGATGTCCATGAAGGTCAGAAGATTGCATTGGATCCCCTGGAATTGGAGTTACAGAGATTATCAGCCACCATGCCTATAGGTGCTTTGAATCAAATCTGGGTCCTCTGTAAAAACAAGTGTTCTCAACTGCTCAACCATCTCTCCACGCCCTGGGAAGAGAGTCTTAATAAAGAATTTTCTAGGGTTGTAGTCTGACCCAACTGTGAAGAAAGCCATAGGGCTCCAGGGAAGGGGCATAGGAGGCCCTTACCTCGGTCACATACTGCAGAATAGCCATCCGAGCCAGCTTTTCCTGGATCACCCCAAGGTTGTGAATTTTGTCCTCAAACTGGGTACGATTAGAAGCACGATCACCCGGAAAGAGGGTGCATGTAACCCACTGTGGTTCTGCAGTCTCCACCTGAACAGGGGCTGAAGACCTAACTATGCCAATGTGTGAGTGTGCATGCGTGTGTCGGGCACTGCTGCAGGAGTGCCTGCAAAGGTTGGTTCCTTCAGGCTAGTTAGGGACAGAGCTGGGACTCACTGCCTTGGCAATGAGGGCTTTCATGGTGCCTGCTAGGGTCGCTGCCATCCCAAATCTTGCATTGTTGAGGATGTTGACAGCAACCTTGAAGCCATCTCCCACCTGTCCTAGTACATTCTCTGATGGCACCTTCACCCCATCAAAGCACACCTCTGATGTGTTAGATGCTTTGATGTCCATCTTCTTTTCAGGGAGCCCACTGAAAAGGCAGGGCAGGAAAGTTGAGGTGAAAACAGGTTGCTGTGGGGGAAAATGGCCTTTTCAGTTCTCATGATCAGGGAAGAACTCCCCAGACTATAAAAAGGATACAGGCACTGCTCATGTGCCTCGAGGGCTACAGATACCTAGCTATGGCCTGTTACCCCGTGTTAAACTGCTCACCTCCTATGACTCTTGTACAGAGATAGCCCCAGTGTGGCCTATAATGACTGTTTGCTATTGAGAGCCCAGTGCTGTCCCCTTCCTTGATTCTGCTGTATTTGCCCCACACTCACTCACTGGGTAACCCCTCCAAAGCTCCTTTCCACTACAAAAGCTTTGATCTTCTCTTTCACAGCCCCTGTGGCTGCATCTTTAATTGGTGTCTTGGTAAAGACAGTGAAAATGTCTGCCAGGCTCCCATTACTGTGGAAGAATGAGGTAATTAGTATGGGGTTCAGAGCAGCAGGGGCAGGACATTGGGCTGGAGGAGGAGAAGGGGAAATGGGAGATTGCCTGATTTTTTTTTTTTTTTTTTTAAATTGTCTAGATCAGGTTAGCCTGTGGAAATATCTATGGGAATTGTCTTAGTTTTTAATTGATGTAGGAAGGCCTGTCCATTGTGGGCTAAACCATTCTCTAGGCAGGAAGGTTTGTTTTGTTTGTTTGTTTGTTTGTTTGTTTTGTTTTTTTGAGACAGAGTTTCTCTGTGTAGCCCTGGCTCTCCTAGATCTAACCTTGTAGACCAAGCTGACCTCAAACTCTGGGATCTCCCTGCCTGAGTGCTGAGATTAAAGCCATGCATCATCACTCCCACCTGGCAAAGAGTCTTGACCCGTATAAGAGGAGAGAACCCAGCTGATGCAGCTGGATACAAGCAAGGACGCCTTTATTTGTTCTCGACTGTGGGATAGGTTGTAACTAGCTGCTTGTTTCTGCCTTGACTTCCTTGCAATGATGAGGTGTAACTTGAGTTGTAAGCAAAATAAACACTTTTTCTCCCCAATGTTGCTTTTTGTCTGGGTATTTGTCACAGCAACAGAAATGAAACCATAGCAGGAAACTAAGGCAGGAAGAAAACAAATTCATGAACATTCTGGACATTGACCCCATCTCAAATACAAAACAAAACAAACAGCAAAAACCCACATGATTCAGAGTCACGTTAAGTACCTTCACAATATTGCCCAACTGTTAGTACCATCTAATCTAGCTCCAGAATTCCACCCGACACCCGTTCCCTCTCCCCTCCCCCCCAGGTGGAGCTGGGGATTGCTGGTGACCAAACATTAGACTTATCCTATGTTAAACAAGTGTTCTGCTACTGAGTCTCACTAGTTGGTAACGGTGCACACATTTAATCCTAGCACTTGGGAGGTAGAGGTAGGTGGATCTCTGTGAGTTTGAGGCCAACCTGGTCTACATAGTACATTCCAAGATAGCCAGGGCTACATATAATACCCTGTCTCAAAAACAAAACAAGACAAAACCCACCACCAACAACAGAAAAAGATGGAGTCTTATATGGTCCAATCTATCTCAGCCTCCCAAATACTGGGAATAAAGGTGTATGTAACTACACCTGGCGTATTTAGGTGTTTAATGTATTGAAGTGTTTTGATTATATTATGGTGCTGGAGACCATTCCACAAAGACATAATTAGTCTCTATCAGTTCATTTTGTGTTGTGTGATGTTAAGGGTGCAACTTTGGTGTTTGGCATGTGGGATTTTCAATTCTTAATATTTCATTTGAAGAAACTATTTCACCAATTGAATCATTTTGAAGTCTTATCAGAAGTCCGTATATCACTAGGGTGGGAGGGCAGTTGTGTACACCTTTAATCCCAGCACTCTGGAGGCAGAGGCAGGCTGATCTCTTGAGTTCCAGAACAGCCAGGGCTTCGCAGAGAAATCCTGTCTCAAGAAATCAAAAGAAAAACTAGTCCATGTATATTTTAGATTTATATGTTTATTTTAGATTCTCTAATTTTAGTCTAAATTTTTATGTTTATCCTTAAAATCAGGACCAAGGTTGTTGGGATTTTGTTTTGTTTGTTTGTTTTTCTGTGTAGCCTTGGCTGTCCTGGAACTCACATTGTAGATCAGGCTGGCTTCAAATTCAGAGATCTGTCTGCCTCTACCTCACAATTACTGGTATCGAAGTTGTGCACCACCACTGCCTGGAATAGATTGTTTTTAAATATTCACTTGGTAATAAAATGAAATGAAGCACTAAAACATGCTACAACTTAGATTAACCTTAAAATTGTTATGCCAGGCAGATGACCATATATTGGATAGTTTTATGGCTCTGGTGTTAAGGGTGGGAAATAACTTCACGAGTTTCTTTGGGAATGATGAAAAGTGATTTTAAATAAAATTATGGCAGTGGTTGCACTACACACTTACTAAATATTATTAAGCTGTATACTTAAAATATGTAAGTTTCATAATATTTAACCATACCTACTTAACCAGGTTAAGACACTGCTGTTGGAACATGGTAAGCAGCAGGGTCAGTCTGCCATTGTTGGTAAATGGCGCTGTCAAATACTTTGAGGGTATCCTACGATATTCCTTTCTCTCTCTCTCTCTCTCTCTTATTTTTGTCAGTTATTCCTATGTTGGATATTCATTAAGGTTTCTAAAGATGGTTTGGGTCACATTAAAGTCTTTCCTTTTTTCCTGCAGTGTAAGGCTAGCACTGGTGTGCATCAGTCTTCTTGTTCATTCTGCAAGGGCCCAAAGGAAGGTAAGTGTCTTAAACAATGAACAAATAACAGACATCTCGGGATGGAGAGATGGCTCAGTGATTAAGAGCATACACAGTTCTTTCAGGGACCTGAGTTTGGATCTCAGCACCCATATAAGGCAGCTCACAGTTGCCTTTAATTCCAGCTCCAGAGCATGCAGAGTTATTTTTCTGGCCTCCCTGGGCACTTAAATATATGTGGATACACTCAAACAGATACATAAACATAAATAAAAATAATACATTTTTTTTTAATCGACCCTGCCTATAATCCTAGTATTGAGACAGTATAGCAGGACAATCCAGGGTTTGGGGCCAGTGTGTGCTACATACCAAGAGCATTTTCAAAAAACAGAAGTTGAAAGGCGCCTTTTTTTTTTTTTTTGGTTTTTGGTTTTCGTTTGGTTTTTTTTTTTTTTTTTCAAGACAGGATTTCTCTGTATATCCCTGACTGTCCCGGAACTCAACTCTGTAGACCAGGCTAGCCTAGAACTCAGAAATCCTGCCTCTGCCTCCCAAGTGCTGGGATTAAAGGCGTGCGCCACCACTGCCCGGCTGAAAGGCACCTTTAACCAAAGCTAAAGATGTAGGAACTAAAGGCTATAAGCTTTAAAAGAAGAGGGTAAGGAGGAAAGGAGAGAAAAATTGACACCCTAAGAACAAATCTTTGAGGCTTTAAAAAACATAGTTCAGATCTGGCAAGATGGCTCAGTAAGGAGAAATGAGGTTTCCGTTCCCAGAACCCATGTTAAAAAGATAACACATACCTATAATACTCGCACAAGGTCTATGGTGAGATGTGAAGCTCACTGACCAGCCAGCCTAAAGTATGAAGCAGTGCAGCTGAAACCAGAGATGTTGGCTCAACAAGGTAGGAAGAGAGACCAGACTCCTGGTAGTTGTTTCTAACTTCAACATGTGAACTGTGATAGTTACACACAGGTCACGTATGAGCACACTAAATATTTGGAGAGAGGCAGGCATGTTTGTGCATGTTTAATTGCTGTACTCATGAAGCAGAGATAAGTTTATCTTTTATGAGTTAGAGGCCAGCCTGGTCTACATAGTAAAACCCTGTCCTAAAGATCATGGTGATGAGCTGGGCAGTGGTGGCGCACTCCTTTAATCCTAGCACTTGGGAGGCAGAGGCAGGTGGATTTCTGAGATCAAGGCCAGCCTGGTCTACAGAGTGAGTTCCAGGACAGCCAGGGCTATACAGAGAAACCCTGTCTCGAAAATAAAAACAAAAACAAAACAACAGCAACAAAAAGATGATGGATAGTGATTTTTTTTTTTTGATTCATTTTTTTGAGGGTCTCACTGTGTAGCCCTGGCTGTCCTAGAACTTGTTCTATAGAGCAGGTCAGCCCTGAACTAGGAAATCCACCTGCCCTCTTGAGTCCTGGATTTAGGTGTGTGCCACTACTGCCCTGCTGATTTTTTATTTATTTATTTATTTATTCTCTCCTGAGTACAGTTTAGGGTTGTAGCCTATTTGCTTAGCATTCAACTCAAGAAAGATTTCTTAAGGTGCTGGGGCAGATGGTTTATGGAAACCCTTACACAGCAAGTATCAGAGCCAAGCCTATAGTTCTTGTATAAGGGTTTGATCCTCAGTATATCACAAACACAAGGAAAAGGAGAAACACAATCATACATATTTACTGATCGTCTGCTATTAGTATTAAATAACTTCTACAGTGCTCCCATAGAATGTCTCTTTTTGAGCCACATGGCTTCCTTAGTAAGAATGAATGAATTACAAAAATTAAAACAGAAAGAAGACTTAATGATGGAAAAGGCTCAGTGGGTTACTCCTGACAGTTATTTTCTGACTTCCACACACATGCCATGACATACACACAGCAGTATGCATAAACTAGACATTAATAAATTATCTGTAATTATGAGAAGAAAATAAATCACAAAACCTGTAAACAGTAGTCTGTCATGGGCTGTATTATAACAGTAGAAGAAGCAAGGCTTCTTTGGGTATACGCCACCAAGTCCTTAGCAACCATGTATTTGCTAGTCTTGTGCCTACATTGTTTCTCCCCTTTCTCTTCCCTTTGCCCGTTATTCTTTTCCCCTTTCTCTTTTTCTCTCCTATAGACTGAGTCTCTAACACAGGACCTACGTAGGTTCTCACTGTGCAGCCCTAGTTGGCCTGGAATTGCTATGTAGACCAAGCTGGCTTTGAAATCACAAAGACCTTCCTGCCTCTGTCTCCCAAATATTGATTTAGATTTTGGGACATGGTCTAACATAGCCCACGTTGGCCTTCAGCTCACTGTGTAGGCCTTGAAGAGCTTTGGGTTCTCGTGCCTGTATTTTCCTAGTACTGTGGTGGTGTTGCAGATGTGTGCTGTTGTAACCAGCTATTTAGTTTGTCTTTTTGAGGCTCTCACTCCCTAGCCAGCTTCAAACTCATGATGATCCTACTAAGCCTCCCAAGTGCTGGTTCCTTATGTATGCTTCTGTTGTTGGTAATAATAATCAGGTCCAGCGGGTATTAAGATGAATTTATTGGATGTGTGTAGCATTTACTAAGTGATTAGTTTTGTTGTTGGTTTTTGTTTGTTTGTTTGATGATGCTTTTCTTTTCATTTTTATTTTGTATGTATGGGTTTTGCCTGCATGTCTGTCTGTGGCCCATGTGCATATGATGCCCACAGAGCCAAGAATTGCAACTGTAACTGGAGTCACAGGTGGTTGTGAGCTATCAAGTGGGTGCTGAGAACCAAACCCAAGCTTTCTGGAAGAACAGCTAGTGTTCCTAAGCCATCTCTCTAGGCCCTTGACTTTTGTTTGTTAATTGGTTGGTTTTTTGAGATAGGATTTTTCTGTTTAAAAGCCCTGGCTGTCCTGGCTTCAGACTTACAGAAATCTGCCAGATGCTGCCTCCTGAGTTCGGGGATTAAAGAGGCATGGGCCATCATGCTGGGCTTTTGTTGTTGTTTTTAAATTTATTTTATATAAGACTGCTCTTCTTCTGAGCCAGTCCTTCAGCTTCCGATTAGGATTAGGTGTCTTATTTCAAAATTTATTTTTATGTGTCTGTGTGAGTGTAAACCACTGTGTGTAGGAGGTAGAGAGGTCAAGGAAACAAGTATTAGCTGCCTGGCCTCATACACATCCTGGGAAACAAACATAGGTCCTCTGGAAGAGAAGCAAGCACTCTTTACTGCCAAGCAGTCTCTCCAGACCCATGCTTAATTTTTTGTTGTTGTTGTTAATTTATGTGTATATTTGCCTACATGTATGTTTGTGCACCACTTGAATGTTTGGCTTGCACAAATACCAGAAAAAGGAATAGGATTCCTTAGAACTGGAATTACAGATGATTATGAACTGACATGTTGAGAACTGAACCAAGTTCTCTGCTAGAACAGTAAGTGTCTTTAACCACTGAATCATCTCTCTAGAGATTATTCTGTTTATCTTTTAACTTTTTTAATGACCTCAAGAACCATCAGAAATTTTTGTAGGTATTTCCGAGATGATATTAAAGGCATTTGTTAGTTTCATGAAGTCTTAAATATTTTCTATTTAAATTTTCCTACTGACAGAAGTCAAGCAGGAACTAGTATCCTATCCTCAACCTCAGAAAACATCCATACCAGTGCCCTCAGAAAAACAACCCAACCAGCCACGACCCACTGATAAGGAGCATGAACTCAGGAAGCGGGAGGAAGGCCAAGAATCGAGATTGGGACATCAGAAAAGAGACACAGAAAGATACTTCCCTCACTCTCGAAGGGAAGGGCTCACTTTCCGAAGAGACAGGGAAAAGGAGTCATGGTCTGGAGAGACACGCCAAGATGGAGAGAGCAAAAGTGAGTGATGTCAAGTTATGTGACAGATTGGAAGCACAGGTGGCCTCTATCTAGCTGCTGTGCACAAAAACTAGTGGAGCTGTGCACAGCTTACAGCTTAATTACCTTCAACTAGCTTTACTAGTCAGAGGGATCTATATCTTCTACATAGCAAATTACTGTATTTTTTTTTAAATGCAGTAAATTGTGATTTTAGGTTTTAAGTATTGGTAATAAAAAGAAAAGTGGGAAGTATTTCTTTATTTAAAAAAAGTTTGTAAAGCAAAGTAGTATGTAGATTAAAAATGACCGTTAAATTCTTGGAGCTTCAAATTTTATATCTCTTTCCTTAATATCTCTTTCTGTGCTCGTTTCATTCAGCAATCATGCTAAAACGTATCTATCGTTCCACTCCACCCGAAGTGATAGTCGAAGTGCTGGAGCCCTATGTGCATCTCACTACTGCCAATGTCCGCATCATCAAGAACAGAACTGGCCCCATGGGTCACACTTACGGTTTTATAGACCTTGACTCCCATGCAGTGAGTAGTTCCTGCCTTAAAATGAGGACTGATGACTGAAGAACCCCTAATGATGTTTGAGGAAGCAGGGCATGGGGGTGCATGTCTGTACACCCAGCAGCCTAAGCGCTGAGGCATGTACATGACAAGTTAAGGCTAGTCTGGCCTACACAGTGAGCCCTTGTCTCAGTTTATAAAAGGGGAGGGAGGTTGGGAAGAATCAGTGTGAGTTCTCTCCTTTGGGACTAATGTTCATTTAGGGTAAGCTTCTGCCCTAAAAAGAGAGAACTCCATATAGACTTTGAGAACAAATCTAAGTACCAAACCCTTCTATATTTTAGTGTTTTCTAAATTTTTTCTTAATTACATTTTTCTAGTCACAAATGGATTTATATTTGATAGTAAGAGGACATTTGTTCTTTTCCAAAAAGTATATAATAGATTTTTTTGTTTGTTTTTGAGATAGGGTCTTTCTACATAGCCTTGGCTGTCCTGGAACTCACTTTGTAGACCAGGTTAGCCTCAAACTCACAGAGATCCATCTGCTTCTACCTCTTGAGCATGGAGATTAAAGGTGTGTGCCACTATGCCTGGCTTTAATAAAGTCTGGTGATTTGAATTTTTATTTGTAAGTCTCTTTTCTATAGAAATGTCATAAAGATAGTAATGCAAATTTTAATTTCTCAAATATGCTAAAAAGTTATCAGAGGCTTTGTAAGCTGTATCTAAAGGTAATTGCAGCCTAAGAAAAGGGAATTTCAAAGGCTTATTTTTAGTTGGACATGGTGGCATAGCCTAAAATGACAAGTACCCAAGGGAGTGAAGCAGCAAGATGGCAAGTTCAAGACTCTCATGTGCTACGGTGTGAGTTCAAGGCCAGCCTAGGCAACCCAAGGAGACTCCCCATCTCTAAGTTAAAAATTAATAAAAAAGTGAGAATACAGCTTGGTGCTTATGTAACATGTATGAGGCCTTACACACTCACACGCACACATACACACACTCAGTTATTTTTACCAACCTGCTCTTACTATAAAAATTATTACCAGAAAAGGGTGGAAAGATGATTCACTGATTAAGAACACTCGAAGCTCTTTTGAGAGGACCTTGATTTGACTCCCAGCACCCACATTTTGGCTCACAACTATCTATAATTCCATTTCCAAAGAATCTTGGCCATCTTCTGGCATCTTCAGGCACTAGGTGTACACACACCTACAAGTAAGCAGAACACCCATACACATAAAATTTTACTTATGCATATATTATGTATACATAATTTATATAAGGTGTAAGTTGTCTAAATATGTTATATTCTATTTTATATCATAGGACATATTTTATAGATTCATTTGTATAATATAACTTAATATATACTATACTATGTATAGTATAATATATTAAAATAGATTATATATGCGCACACACACCTCTGTGTGTGTTGCGCGTGCACGTGCGTGCACACGTGCACTTTTTCAATACAAGTCTCACTATGTAGCTCTAGCTATCCTGGAACTCAATCTGTAGACCAGGCTAGTCTCAAACTCACAAGATTCACCTGCTGCTGTCTCTCTAGTACTGGGTTTAAAGTCATACGCCACTACACCTGGCCACATAAATTTTTTTTTTAATTATTACCAAAGTATTATGCCTGTAAATTTATCTTCTAACAAGTTAAAAATTATGATCAGTTCTTTTTCTAAGGTTGAAGCCCTTTTTATCTTTGGGTTCAAGTTTGTCTTTGGTTCTTTAGGAAGCTCTTCGAGTAGTGAAGATTTTGCAGAACCTTGATCCACCATTTAGCATTGATGGGAAGATGGTAGCTGTAAACCTAGCCACTGGAAAACGAAGGTAAGGCCTGACTCTAGTTTAGGGTAGAAATTGTTCTTCCTGAATAAGAGACAGATAGTAGAGCACTGTGACTCCCCAGCAGGAGCTGTTTCAGATACATACTCACACGTTTTCTTTTCTGTAGTGTGCTTTATCTAATTACAGAATTGTTTTCATTTTTAAGTAGTATTCCCACCTGGACACGATGTTGCACGCCTTTAATCCCAGCACACAGCACTCAAGAGGCAGAGGCAGGTGGATCTGTCTGAGTACAATGCCAGCCTAATCTCATAGCAAATTCCAGGCCAGCTGAGTGTCCATTGCAAGACCTTGTCTCTAAATGCATGCATACATACATAATACATAGATAAATAAGTATAAAGTATTTCTGGATGCTTTAGGATTTGACTGCCTGCTATCTTTAGGGGCCAGAAGAGTTGGTATAGTTTTGAGTTTATGAGTGCTTTGTTGTGTATTGTTCTTTTGAGGCAGAATCTCAAACTATAGCCCATACTGGCCTGGAACTCACCGTGTGGCCCAGAGTGGCCTCAAGTCACAGCAGTCCTCCTCTTGCCTCAGTCTCCAGAAGGCAAAGGGTTCAGCCATGGGCTAGCACACCTGGTTGATGTATTTAAATATGCAGGGAAAAAATCCTCTCAGTATATCTTCATGCGTTAGTTTCCTAAATAAATGTGTCTTCTCATTGTCCTAGCCTCAGTCATCCTGGCATGTCTAATTCAGTTACCCTTCCTTACTCATCTTGACCAAAATGTGACACCTGGGAGATAACTCATCAGAGAGATGAGTTTATAGAGGTGCTTTGACCTAATACCTCTACTTAGTCGATTATTTTGCTCCAATAAGTTACTTTGCAGGAATCCCACTGCTGCTTCAGTCAAGTATCTGGATCAGCTAACCTGCTTGCTGTCTAGGTTGGTTCTACACAATGAGGAAAAATTTCAGTGAATCTGTATAATTAGGCATTTCCCAGGTAGCTTTTGGTAACAGGCTTTTGATATGTTATATTTTGTATTGCAGAAATGATTCTGGGGACCATTCCGACCACATGCATTACTATCAGGTAGGCTTTACCACATGGTGAATGTCATTTTTAAAATATTCAGGCAACTAAAAGGATGACTGAATGATGACTGTTAAGGTTAGTGACTGTTTCATAATTCTAATTTTGGTTTCTCTAATAGGGTAAAAAATATTTCCGAGATAGGAGAGGAGGAAACAGAAATTCAGATTGGTCTTCAGATTCAAATCGACAAGGACAACAGTGTAAGTAACTTTTGTTTTTCTTGGTGTTTTTTTCCCCCTGATTTACGAGTCATTACTTAAAATCTGTGTGCTCACAAAGGTAGCAAAGAGACTTAACTCATCAATGAGAGTATATCTTGTATAGGCTCTTTACCTATTTGAATTGGTCACCCTAATGATTTATTTGTTCTTAGTAAGGCCCCTGGAACAATTTTATTTGACAGGAACTAATGCTGGCTCTGATTTTATTCCGTGTAGCATCATCTGACTGCTACATTTATGACTCTGCTACTGGCTACTATTATGACCCCTTGGCAGGAACTTACTATGACCCCAACACCCAGGTTAGTTTTTGTTTATTTGTTTGTTTTTTGCTTTATTTATTCTGTCAGTAGTCTTTTGAGAAAAGTACCCACAATGTGTTTTTTAGTATTTGATTCTCTGGATTCTCTGCATGCTCATTGCTTGAAAAGTGGAAAAGTTTATGGAATCTGATATGTTTCCTATGTAGAAAATCAGTGCTCTGTGGCATTACAGGTGAGAGCAGCACTGTTCTGGGAACATCAGTGGTGGTCTCCATGTATACTCTCCCCTGAAATGGGTTCTTCAGCTTGTAAAAGAGACATTCTGCTGCCTTAAGTCTGAAATTCTAGAAAAACAAGCATTCTGTAGACTTACTTCTTTCATACTGTATCATAGCAAGAAGTCTATGTGCCCCAAGACCCCGAGTCACCTGACGAAGAAGAGATCAAGGAAAAGAAATCTGCAAGTCAAGGAAAGTCAAATAGCAAGAAAGAAACATCTAAAAGAGATGGCAAGGAGAAAAAAGATAGAGGAGTGACAAAGGTAAGGCAGCTCATAAGTCTGCGATCTTATCACATAGTTACGTGGAAAACATGGCCACTGTGAGCAGAGAGGGTCCAGATTTAAGGTGTAAAGTCACTGGAAACATATTCTAGGAGGAGCTGGTGATAGAGCTTAGCAGTAAAGAATTCTTGTTCTAATACCCAGCACCCACATGGGGCTCACAATGGTCTATAATTCCAGTCAGCTCCAAGGGATCTAAATCCTTTTCTGAGTATATGCAGTGGTATACATACAAGCAAAACATTAGTGTGTGTGTGTGTTTTAAATCTTATTTTTTTTTTAAAAAAAAAAAAAAACAGCTGGGCAGTGGTGGTGCACACTTTCAATCCCACAACTTGGAGGCAGAGGCAAGTGGATGTTAGAATTTGGTCTGAAGAGCGAGTTCCAGGGCAGCTAGCTAGGGCTACACAGAGAAACCCTGTCCCAAAAAGCCAAATACATTTATACATATACATATATATGTATGTATGTGTGCGTGTGTGTGTGTATGAGATAAATCAACTTCTATAAACAACAAAATAATGAGGGAGAAGCATCTGGAGGGATAGAACAGTGGTTAAGAGCACTGACTGCTCTTCCAGAGAACCTAGATTCAATTCCCAAAACCCACATGGCACCTCCTCACAACTGCCTGTAACTCCAATTCTAGGGGATAGAACTCCCTTTCTGACCTCCCTGGGTACCAGGCATGCACATGGTGCATAGCTATACATATAGTTAAAATATCCATATACAGAAAACAGGTTTTTTTTTTTAAATACTGTAAGGGGTAGGGGGAGCTAGGGAGTTTGTGGAGGGGAAACCAGGAAGGGGGATAACATTTGAAATATAAATAAAGTGTCCAATAAAAAAATAAAATGGAAGAAACAATACTGTAAGGGCCTGGAGAGATGGCTCAGTGATTTAAGAGTACTTTCGGGACCTGGGTTCAGTTCCTAACACACACAGTCAGCTTATAATCTTCTATAACTCCAGTTCTGGGGGTCCATTACCCTCTTCCAGTCTCTGAAGGTATCAGGCATGCACATGGTATGTGCAGGAGCTCACACAGGGGAGCATACCCACAAAGATATATAGGCAAAACACATGAAATAAAAACAAATATTTTTAAAAAAAAAAAAAAAAAAAAAAAGGCCAGGTGTAGAGTGTCTGGTCCCCAAAACGGCAAATCTGATTTCTTGGTGTAGTAGTCTACTCACCGTCCCCATATGGTAGCGCTTTTCCTTTTTCAAATGAAAAAATATAACTCAGATTAGGCATGTGGCACATCCCTGTGATCTCAACACTCAGAAGGCTGGGGTAAGGGGATTGACAAAAGCTCCAGGGCATTCACAGCCTTATTTTAAAAATTAAAAAACAAAAATAAGGGCTGGCAAGATTGCTTGATGGGTGAAAGTGCTTGCTGCGTAGCCTGCTGGCCTGACTTTGATCCTGAGGGCTCACGTGGTGGAACAAGAGAAACAATCCCTTTATCTTCACTATGTCCTCTGTGTAGACCAACACTGTATGCACTACTCCGAGCCCAGCCATGGTTCTGTTTGTTCTTGTTATTGGGGACCTTCAGCCATGGATGAGCATCCTATGGCATGTGTGTATGTGGCCGTTGGAGGACAGTTTTGTAGAGTTGGTGCTCCCCTTCCCCTTCATATGACCTCGGATTGAACTCAGGTCACTAGATGAGCTGTCCTGTCTGCCTATACCTTTCATTTTTATGCCTTGTCCTTTTCGTGTGTGATTCTGTATGTACTCTTCTCTTGGTATAATTGTAACAGAAATAACTTTGGGGGGGAGGGGACCTTTTATGTAGAGGCCATAGGACAAGTTATAGAAGTCAGCTTTCTCCTTCCAGGTGGGTCCCAGGATCTTTAGTCTCTCTAAATTTTACTGTAATATTTCATTTTAAAATTACTTCCTTAGGATAAAATTTCACAATTAAAAAATGATAAATATTTTCACATCTTGTCTAATTATTTTGTGAAGAATTATATTTTCACCTCATATCAGTATCCTTCCCTCAAGACAGTCTCTGTGTAGTCCTGACTACACTGGAACTTGTTCTATATATAGACCAGAGGTTATAGTCTAACCTCAGACTCAAGAGATCTCCCTGCCTTTCATTGCTGGGATTAAGGCATAAGCCACCACAACTGGGTCACCTCCTATCAGCTATGTATTTAAGAAAATGAAGGAATTTGAAGTTCAATACATAACTTTTTTCCTACTTCCTGTTATTGCCATTTGTTTGTAAAAATGCAGAAAAAAGTGAAAAGAGACTTATTTTTGTTGATTCTATGCATCTAATAACTTAAACTTTCAAATCATGCTGCCTTTATGTTTAGATTCTGTCTCTACCTCTAACATATTCTTAATCCTTTTGAAGGTAGTAATGGTACTGACTGCTAGAATCTAGGAGGGTTGTAAATAAAGACTGAAGAAAATAATGCTATGTATTACTGCTTTATCTGGTACCTAAAATGTTGTAAACACACAGTTACACTCATGTTTCCTTGTGTGGGTGTTTGTTGGTAGAGGTCCTTTCACATGCTGAGAGCGCTACTCCAATGTACTCCAGGACCAAATGTTACACTTTTAAAGGTTCTTTCAAAATCACTATAATGTTGCAGATGTTTGAAGATTTTATCAAAACGAACTCCTTAATCCAGTTTTTATTAGTGATTATCGTATAAAAATTACTTTTGTCATTGGTCAGTTTCAAGAAAGTACCAGTGAGGGGAAGCCTCCCCCAGAAGATGTTTTTAAGAAGCCCCTGCCTCCTACTGTGAAAAAGGAAGAAAGTCCTCCTCCAGTAAGGCTAATTTCTAATATTATGGGCTGGTCTGGGAGGGGAGGGAACCTCAAACCCTCTGTCTGGTTTTTGGTCCCTTGATTCTATGTATCCCAAGTTAGGATTTCTCTTGAATGTAAACAGTAGGAAAAATTTGCTGCATGTTAATAGGGTGTTACTGACTAAACAGAGGCTGCTGTTTGTTGTCTGACTACTTTTTCTTTACTTTGTGGTATTTTCATCACACCAGCTATTGTCTCCTCTTGTGTGTGTGTGTGTGTGTGTAAGTGTGCTTGCACACATGCACAGAGTTTGAGAAGAACTTTATGGAATTGGTTCTTTCCTACCTTATGTGGGTTTCAGGACTAAACTCAGCTGCTCAGGCTTCCACAGCCAGCACTTCCATGTGCTGAGCCATTCCGCTGTTCCTGTGTTTCAGCACTTCCATGTGCTGAGCCATTCCGCTGTTCCTGTGTTTCTGTTTAAGTTATGGTCTTGGTTTTGACCTTCACAAAGTCAGACTAAGCTGTGTCACTTCCATTTGGGAGATGAACTGAACGGATACTGGACATGTTCCAAACTGATCAGTTAGAACAAAGAAAGAAGATAGCCTTATCAAAATATCCCCAAAATGGAAGTTAAATTTGTCACTAAACCCTAGCCTTTTTTTCTCTAGCCTAAGGTGGTCAATCCATTAATTGGTCTCCTGGGTGAATATGGAGGAGACAGTGACTATGAAGAAGAAGAGGAAGAGGAACAGGCCCCTCCTGTGCAGCCTCGAACAACACAGCCTCAGCCTCGAGAGGAGCTCACCAAGAAAGAGAATGAAGAAGACAAACTCACTGACTGGAATAAACTGGCTTGTCTGCTCTGCAGAAGGCAGTTTCCCAATAAAGAAGTTCTTACCAAACACCAACAACTGTCAGACCTGCACAAGGTATTTCAGGAAGACATTTTTGACTCTTATCATTACTGGAAATGAAGACACTTAAACCTCCTTTGGTTTTAATCATCTCAAATTGAGTGTGTGTATACATGATATGTGTGTGGTCATATGTGCCAGAGCATATATGTGGAATTCAGAGGGCTGTATGGTCATGTCAGCTCTCTCTCATCTTTATGTGGATTCTGTGGATCAGATCACCCAGGCTTGCATAACAAGCCCTTTACCCACTGAGCCATCTTGCTGTTTCACTCTTCAATTTTTTTTGTTTGTTTGTTTTATTTTGTTTTGTCTTGTCTTGTTTTTCATTTATTCTTCTCTCATGTATTACATCCCAACTGCAGTTTCCCCTCCCTCTGCTCCACCCAGTACCCTCCCACCATGTACCTCCTCTTTCCTCCAGATCCACCCTCTACCTTTTCACCCCCTACCCCCTCCAGGGACATCAACCAGATACAGCATAACAAGCTACTATAAAGCGGCATGTGTTCTCACAGCAAGGCTGAATGAAGCCGCCCAGTAAGAGAAGGGTCCCAAAGGCAGACAAAAGAGTCAGAGACTGAGTGGTGGCCCTCAGTCCTACCACTCTTCTGTTTTTAAGTCATGGATTGCTATGGATTGATAGGTTCTACCTGGCATTAGAGAGCACACCAGTTAAGAATGCTTGCTCCTTTTCCAGAGGACCTAAGTGTACTTCCCAATACCTACGTGGTGACCACACAAGGCTGTAAGTCCAGTTCCAATGCCCACTTCTGGCCTTCACCCTTTTTTGGACTCTGTGGGTACTGCATGCACATGATGTACATATTTACATACAGGCAAAACATTCATACATTAATTAATAATTAATTTTTAAAAGCTTTACCTGCTTCCGTCCTAGAAGTTCAGTATTCAGATCCAGTACAAGCAAGATGGCTATCAAAGCAAAGACACAAGATGTGTTGGGGAGAAAAGGGCTTGTAGATAGATGACGTGCCATTAACTAACAGTTGAGACTCGGAGTCTCCCAGTCAGTCTTCTTAGATACTTGTTAGTGTCACCTGGTTCTCTCCAGATAAGATAGCATGTTGTTACCCCATAGGTATACTAGGCCTCGGTCTCTTCATGCAGTGATTGCTGCTTTAAGTTGTGAACACAGGAGCTATTTGGGGGCATTATTTTGACACACATGGATTCTCCCTTGTAGTCTTACCAGCAAGCCAAATTATAAAGAAATAAAGCCTCTAGATGGGCTCATGTTCTCAGGGTAATTTCTTTCATATTTCTTCTTAGCAGATATTGCAACATAAGGTTTAAAGAGACTAGTTTGAACTTATCAGTACAGGACTAAAATTCTTTCTTTGCCAGAACCTGAGAATTCCTGGTTTTGTTCCTAAATACATTGCTTGTACCTGCTACCCACCTTGGAGGTTTTGTAAAACTAGAAGTCTAAGAAATTCCTCCTGGTGATCCTTGGAATAGACAACCTCCTAAATATGTGTGACCTGGTGGAATTCTGAGTCATCGAACTGACCCGTGTGAATTTCAGCACCTGCAAAAATGCTAATAAATGAGAAAAGAGATTAAAAAGTAGTTTGTTGGAAGAAGGAGCCAAAGATCTGGTAACTCCATAAACTGAACCAACCTTAGGACCACGCACTGTAGCACGCACTGTAGCACTTCTCATTTCCTGGACATTGTCCAGGACAAAGAATTACCGGGTTATACAAGAACTGTTTTGGATTCCTGGTGTTTCATGTCCATGCCTGAAGATTTGTGTAGGTTAGACCATGTTCAAGGAACAATGAGGGACTCTCAAAACTGTTTTTGTTCTTTAGAATCTTGGTATTCTTTTTTCTTATTTCTCTAGGTCTGTGAGAGAGTGCCTAGGGATTGGGGGTGATGAGTAGGGAAGCGCTAGGCAGGGTGGGGCATATGATTTTTCTTTGGCTCACCCAGACCCCTTTCCCATTATTTTTGCCTTAAATAAGTAGATAAACTGTGGGCTGGAGAGATAGGTCATTGGTTGTCTTAGTCAGTGTTTATAAAGAGACATTATAACCAAGGCAACTCTTCTTTGTTGTTGTTGTTTTGGTGTTTTTTGTTGGTTTGTTTGGTTTGGTTTTGGTTAGCTAGACATGATGACACAATTTTTTTTAAAAGATTAATTTATGTATATGAGTACACTGTAGCTGTCTTCAGACACACTAGAAGAGGGCATCAGATCCCATTACAGATGGTTGTGACCCACCATGTGGTTGCTGGGAATTGAACTCAAGACCTCTAGAAGAGCAGCCAGTGCTTTTAAGTGTTGAGCCATCTCTCTAGCCCCCTCATGGCAACTCTTATAAAGGAAAATATTTATTTTGGCTCACTTACAATTTCAGAGGTTTAGTTGATAATTTTCGTGGTTGGAGGTATGGCATCATGCAGGCAGACATGCTGCTAAAGAGGGAGCTGAGATTTCTCCATCTGGATTGGCAGGCAGCAGGAAGAGAATGAAGACACTAGACTTGAGCATTTGAAACCCCAAAGCCAAGCGACATATTTCCTCCAACAAGGCCACCCATCCTAATCTCTGTCAGGTAGAGCCACACCCTGATGATCACACTTTAACTTATGAGCTATGGGGCATCCGTGTTCAAACCACCACAGTAGTGAGTGTTGGTCGCTCTTGTAGTCCCCAGGTGTGCTACCAGCACCCACATGGAGGATCAGAAACGTCTGGAACTTCAATCCTGGATGGTTCACACTCATTTTTTAAAAAGATAAATTAGAATAAAATTCTCTTATGTGGTTTACCATGTAATTTGTGTATCAGTTAGAATATAGATAGCTTTTTTTATCATGGAAACTAAGGCAGACCTAGTTAGGGGTTGTTTGTTGCAGGGTATATTTGTCATTTAAGAGAGTCAGTCAGAACAAAAGTCACAGTCCTAAAGCATCTGGGAAAGACCTAGAAGCATTTCTAGGCATGTTTTGTTGTTGTTTTCGTAGATCTGTACTCATAAAATTTCTTCTTTTCTCAGCAAAACCTGGAAATTCACCGGAAGATAAAACAGTCAGAGCAAGAGCTAGCCTATCTGGAGAGGAGAGAACGGGAGGTAAGCTTTGTAAGAGATCAGTTACTTTGCTCCAAATCTTTTTGCCCCATGGTATATACTTTGTTCATTGTACTGATTCCTCCTTACAAAAAGACAGAAAAGAAAAGGGGTCCCTAAACATGATATGTGGTGGGGAAGGACTGTGAAAAGAGAGGGGAGGTGAAACTACAGTCCAAGCGTAATGTAGGAGAGGTTAATTATTTAACTAATTAATTATCTAAAAGTAAATAAGATAAAGCCACAGTATAAGCTGAAAAAAAATATGAAATACACATTTGGCAGAACTCTGATTCTGTATTTAAAATGATATGTTCTTTTTTTTTTTTTTTAAGATTTATTTATTTATTTCATGCATGTGAGCACACTGTTGCTGTCTTCAGACACACCAGAAGAGGGCATCAGATTCCCATTACAGATGGTTGTGAGCCACCATGTGGTTGCTGGGAATTGAACTCAGGACCTCTGGAAGAGCAGTCAGTGCTCTTATCTTCTGAGCCATCTCTCCAGACCTGATGTGTTCATTCTTTATAAACTATGCCTTACTGGGTTTTTTTTAAAGGTTATGTTTTGTTCTCCAGTTAAATGAGATAAATAGCACTCTTATTCCATATTCAGGTTCTTTTTTTAAATACAGTTCTAAAGACTTATTTATTATATGTTTGTGAGTCCTCTAACTACATGTACACTTGCATGCCAGAAGAGGGCATCGGCTCCCAGTATAGATGGTTGTGAGCCACCGTGTGGGTGCTGGGAATTGAACTCAGGACCTCTGAACCATCTTTCCAGCCCCTGCTTTAGTTTTTAAACACTTGAGAAAGTGAAGGATTGTTAGGTAGGGCTACTGAAAATAACATCTTTCACTATTTTAAAAGCTAAGTTGAACAGAGTAGCTTAGTGTAAAACCAAATGGACTAGCTGTCTAACCTGTGGTTAGGCAGACTCACTGCTATTTGTAGAGCCCACTACCAGCCTCGGCAATTTTTTTTTTTTTTTCTTTTCTTTTTCTTTCTTCTTCTTTTTTTTTCCCCTGTGTGTGTTAATTTATTTTGGTCGTTTACTTTTTTTTGTTTTGTTTTTGTTTTTGTCTTTTGATACAAAATTTCTCTGTGCAACAGTCTTGGATGTCCTAGAACTAGCTTTATAAACCAGGCTGTCCTATAATTCATGGAGCTCCACCTGCTCCTGCCTCCCAAATGCTGGAATTAAAGGCTTGCCTCACCACATCCAGCACATTAGACAAATCTTATGTGATGATTAAGAATATATTTATGGGGCTAGAGAGATGACTCCATGGGTAAGAGACCTCAGTGCTGTTACAGAGGTACAGTTCCCAGCAACTGGAACCCCAACCTCAGAGAGGTCTAAAGCCTCAGCTCTCCACAGGCACTTACACTCAAACATATAACCAAACACAGACACACATGGAACTAAAAATAAAATAAATTACTGGGGGTGAGTCATACCTTTAATCTGAGCAATAGGGAGGCAGAGGCAGGACTTCTGTGAGTTCAAAGCCACCCTGGTCTACATAGAGTTCTAGGCTAGCCAGGGCCACAGTGAGACTCTGTCTTAGTTTTTCTTTTTATTTTCTCAATACAGAGTCTTACTATGTAGCCTGAGCTTTTCTAGAAAACACTATGTAGACCAGGCTGGTCTCAAACCCAGAGAGATCAGCCTATCTCTGCTTCTGCAGTGCTGGGATTAAAGGTGTACATCACTGGCTTTCAATTTTTTTACTTTTATTTTTTTAATTTAACTAAAAAAAAAAAAGTCAACCTGAGTATGGTGGCCTACTCCTCTACTTCCAGTGCTTTGAGGCTTAGGCAAGAGAAATTCCATAAGATCAAGGTTAACCAAAGCTACAAGGCAAGATCCTATCTCAGGCAAAACAAAATAATAATAGAGCCTGTGCATAGCTAGCACTCGGAAGGCTGAAATGCAAAAATCACATGATCTCAGCCTGTGAACACAGCAAGATCCTATAACCCCAACCCCCCCAGCCCAAAAAATATCAGGAGTGGGGTAGAAATCCCCCTCCCAACCCTCTTAAGTGGCAATCTCAGGTCTGCTCTTCTGTTCCCCACAGGGAAGGTTTAAAGAAAAAGGAAATGACCGAAGGGAAAAACTACAATCTTTTGATTCTCCAGAAAGGAAACGGATTAAATACTCCAGGGAAACAGACAGGTAAGGATAAACATTCTTCATCCAGCCACTGCCTACAGACCTAATAATAGAATTAGCTTCTGCATATGATTTGCTACTTTCTTTCTCAGAGAGAGATGAAGTTACTAGAATCTAGTTTTGTCTGACCACCATGGGGCTATTTAACCACTTTTTAAACACTGAATATATGCATGTTCTCATGGAAGGCTGGCTGGCTGCAATGCAACTGCTGCTGAAAGCCAGGGCTAACGTGGTTATACATATATCAATAATACTATGCCTCCTCACAAGCCTGATAATGTCATATTCTTGGATTATTTCTCTGTGGAATCTCCATTCTCCAATTGCATACTAACTGATTGATCGGCTGCTGCTGGAGATAATATGACCTCTTAACTTCCTCTGCTTGTTTCCATTCAAGTACTTCCCAATCTTATAACCTCAGAATTCCATCAAGTCTGCTGATAATCTGTGATGTATTATCACTGTACTAAGTGCAAGGAATATTCTAGTAGACAGGACATACATTATCCTTGGCTCTGTGTACACAGAGTAGAGAAGGCTTAAGTGATGATGTGGCTCACAGGAAAGCCAGAAAGGAAGGAAACAGGAGAAGGTTTCAGTTGGAGGAAACTATGTACAACAGGATTTATTTGATCTTCTTGCTTTTGGGGTTTTTTGTTTTGTTTTTTTCAAGACAGGGTTTCTCCATGTAACCTTGGCTGTCCTAGAAATCACTCTGTAGTCCAGGCTGGCCTCAAACTCAGATCTGCTTGGCTCTGCTAACCAAGCACTGGCATTAAAAGCATGTGCCACCACCACCCAGCTTTTTTTAAGCATATGGTGCATTTGACAGAGCTAAACAGTTGGAGTATGTTGTTGAGTGGCAGAAAATCAGGCTGCCCAGCATATTAGAGGCCAGTTCACTTTCAACATATTTTTAAGGTAGCAGGAAATAATTTAAAATGGGGTATTAATCTACTTTAAAAATTATTAAGCATACAGAAGATATACTTAAACAGAGACTAATGGTGGTGTTTACGTTGTGGGTTTAAAGGCAGGTTGTGACTGGATTAAAGAAAAATGTCAAGTCCACTTTGCTTTGTGAGTGATGGAATTGAAGAATCACTGCTAATTCTTGAGTTTCTTTTGGCTGTTTATAACAAGAAAGGGTATTTGAGGCCTTGAAAGGAGAGGAGGAGGAGGAGGAGGAAGAAGAAGAGGAGGAGGAGGAGGAGGAGGAGGGAGAGGAGCAGCAGCAGCAGCAGCAGCAGCAGCAGCAGCAGCTGACAAAAAGTTTCTAAAGCAGAAGGGAAGGAAGCAGGATGGCTTCAAACCAGAAGAAATTAGCCTGCCTTCCCTCCCCCTTCCCCTAAGTGTCTGAGTTAAAGGCAAATGTTATCTACCATGCTTGCTTCCTCTTCCTTTTTGGGAATATTCCAGATATTTTCTAAGATCCTGCTCATTGTACTCTTTGATTCTGACTCCTCTGCTTTCTCTGTTGGAACTCTAATGTACTCGGGGCCTCAGCCACCCCAAGAAGCCAACATGTCAGTTCTGTTTTCTGAGCTTAAACATTTCTTCTCTGGTGCCTCATACCTTTAATCCCAGCACTATAAATGCACAGGCAGATGGATCTTTGAGTTTAAGACTAGCCTGGTCTACATAGTAAATTCCAGGCCAGCCAAGTCATAATAAGACCCTATCCCATAAAACAAAACAAAACAAAACGGTTTCCAGTTACATCTTGGTTATTTCTTGTGCTTGTCTGAGGCTCCACGTTGCATCCCAGGTTAATACCTCTAAACCTTCAGAGTCAGTTCCTTCGTTGCCTTCTGTTTACCCTGTCTTACGCACTCTTTCTTCTTTATACTATAAAGTATGTAAGTGGAATGGAAGTTTATTACAGATAGTTTTTTTAGACTTATGTATTTGAGGGTTAAAGAAATCAGCAAGAGATCAGCAACTCACTTTGAAAATGGTGGTAGAAGTGTGTCTGTCTCTCTTATAGTGATCGTAACCCTGTTGATAAAGAAGACACTGACTCTAGTAGCAAAGGAGGCTGTGCCCAGCAGGCCACTGGCTGGAGGAAAGGGGCGGGCCTGGGATATAGCCATCCTGGATTGGGTTCATCAGAGGAGGTAAGATGAATTCTGTCTTCCTGAGAGTTATATGAACCTTGAATATACTTAACTTTTTTCTGTCTGGCCTCAGAGCACATGCCCAAAATAGAGATCAGAGGACAATTTCTAGAAATCAGTTGTCTTTCTAACGTGTAGGAATTAAACTCAGGTCATATCAGGTTTAATGGCAAGTACCCTTATCTACTAAGCCAACTCACCAGGCACACACCCCACCCCCAGCCCCAGATTCTGTGTTATAGCTTGTTGTACTGGGCCCTCAGTGATTTCCCTGACAGTGAGAAGAAGGCAGGGAAGTTGAATAGAGTTCATCATAAACTTATATAAGGAACAAGCAATGAGGGCAGTATAGGAGCTGAGTGGTTTGAGACTAAAGGATCATTTTGATTAAAAAACAGCCAGGAGATCTGGACTGTGACTCAGAAATAAAATACTCACTTCTCAATCTTAAGCTCTAGTACTGATTTTAAAAAGGGGGGAGGGAGGCTTGGGGCTTTGAGGGAACACACGGACTAAAAAGTGCCAGGGAGCCAGGAATCAAAGATTAGAGACCCCTGTCTATGAGAGGGGTTGTCAGCACAGATCTTTGATAGCTAAGATCCAGGGACCATGAAGTTATTTAGTCTTGGTTCCCTGGAAGGATATAGCTCCTCTTATTTTCAGGGAAAGCCCACAGATCAGAGGAAATATTGCCCATTTGGGTAGGGTTGTGCCTCTGCAATTGCTGACCTTCAAAGATTTATCCACTTCATTTCTGTTAAAACTCAGGTGTCTAATATTGAAACCTTTATTTTGAAATCATGGCATTGTGGTCTTCCTTACCCAAAGATCTCACTTCACTCTTTGTTCTGCAGATTGAAGGGCGGATGAGGGGGCCTGGGGGTGGTGCCCCAGGAAGAACCAGCAGGAGACAGTCTAATGAGACCTACCGAGATGCTGTTCGAAGAGTCATGTTTGCTCGCTATAAAGAACTCGGTTAAGAGTGGAGACACCCACAGGACCCAACTTCCACCTTGTTTTGTTTGTCCATCTCTCCTTTTGTTTTGTTACTGTTCTTGCTGCTAGAACTTTTTTAAATAAACTTTTTTTCAATGTGAATACATTTTGTTAAAGTTTTTTTTTTTCCCCACAATGGATAGAGAGTAGAGCATGATGTTAAGAAGTAGAAAATGAGGCTGAAGAGATGGCTCAGTGGTTAAGAACACTGACTGCTCTTACAGAGGTCCTTAGTTCAAGTCCCAGCAACCATACGGTGGCTCACAGCCATCTGTAATGGGATTTGATGCCCTCTTCTGGTATGTCTGAAGACAGCTACAGCGTACTCATATACATAAAATAAAATAAATCTTGAGAGAGAGAAGAAAATGCCTCCATGTGAGCATATCTGAGCTAATGCTGAAATGGTCAACTAGTGCTACAATAAGCAGGGAACATTGCCTGTCTATTCAAGTAAGGGAGTGAACGTAGTGATCCTGATCTCATCAGTGAGAAGAGCCTCTCTTAGCCTGTGAGTTTTGGTAACTGCTGAGGTAAAACACATTTCCATATGTAGGTTTACTAATTAAAGATTCAGAAGCTCTTTGACCACCCCAAGGCTATAGGGAAAACAAAGTCCTCCAACTGTCTCAAAACAATGTCTTAAACTTTATTTTCTATAGCAGTAGTTCCAATACTGGGACAAAACATTTTTGTTTTTATTTTTTGCCAGATAATCGGAGAGGTGGTTGGTTGGCTGTCTGGCTGGCTGGTTGGTTGCTTGGTTGCTTGGCTGGTTGGTTGGTTGGCTGGCTGGTTGGTTGCTTGCTTGGCTGGTTGCTTGCTTGGCTGGCTGGTTGGTTGCTTGGCTGGTTGCTTGCTTGGCCGGTTGCTTGGCTGGTTGGTTGGTTGGCTGGCTGGTTGGTTGGTTGCTTGGCTGGTTGGTTGCTTGGCTGGTTGCTTGGCTGGCTGGTTGCTTGGCTGGCTGGTTGCTTGGTTGCTTGGTTGGCTGCTTGGTTTTAACATACTCATGAAGATTACTATTTCACTGGGTTAGGGAGTCTTTTGAAAGAATTTTACTCTCTAACTCAGCCTAGCCCCGAACTCCTCATATTCCTTCTATCTCCTCCTTTCTGGGAGTTGAGATTGCAGGCATTTACCAAATTCCCTGACTACTTTTATTCTTTTAAACGTTCATCTTATGTGTATTTGTGGTGTGGGGGAGCTATACTCAGACCAGTGTATGTAGAGGTCAGAGGACAACTTTTAGTCAGATTAAAAACCCAGATTATCAAGCCAGATGGTGGCCGAGCATGCTTTTAACCCCAGTACTCAGGAAGCAGAAGCAGGCAGATCTCTGAATTTGAGGCCAGTCTACCCCTCAGAATGAGTTCTAGGATAGCCATGGGTACATAGAAATCCTCTTTGGGGGGGAAATAAAAAGGAAGAAAACTCTCAGAGTATCAAGATTGGTGACAAGTACGTTTTAACCAAATGAACTATTTCACTGGTCCAAGCTTTTGTTTTTCTTTCTGATTAGTAAGATTTCCTATTTTATTTGTCTCTGTGTATAGTTGGGTGCATTTAGGGCCAGAAGAGGGTGTGGGATTCCTAGAGCTCATGTTATAGGCTTTTGTGCTCCCTGATATGAGTGCTGGAAACCGAATTTGGATCCTCTGATAGAGCAGCAAGCACTGTTAACTGCTGAACCATCTCTAGCTCTCTGATCCAACTTTTAAATTTTTTTAAATGAAAGACAAGACTATTTTATTAAAACTGTTCAACAATACATTTGCTTGTTTTATTTGTGTTGCTTCATTTAAAACAAAACACTTTCCATTGTCTTTGATACATCAACTACCAGCTGGCCTGCGGGAGGATATAGTTCCTCTACTCAGCAGAACAGTGCTACTCAGCAGGCAGAGGCAGTTGAGAGGCTGGCGCTCATCCCTGGATGGAATCTGTCTGGCGTAGGGAAGCAGCTCTTGAGTTTAAAATTGAATTGGCAGCCAAGCATGGTGGCTCACCTTTAATCCCAGAAATCAGTGAGTTCTCTAGATCTGACTGCCTCTGGGATTAAAGGCATGGGTCACCATACCCAGCTACAAGTGCTTTCTATGATCTGCAGACAAATGTATGTTTTCTGAAGTTAAATGTGTTACCTATATACTGAACCATAAATGGGCATATATCTTAACATGTATATAATAAATAAAGTGAGAATATATAGATGTAAAAGAAAGATGTTGGGTAGTGTTCCTTGAAAGGAGCAGCCGTTTGGTTTGTTTGTTTGTTTTTCAGGCGTTTCTAGCCAGTTTTAGTCACCTTAATTCCAGCACACCTTTAATCCCATCACAGACTCCCACCCAGCATGCTGGAGGTGAAGGCTGGAGCATGAGAAACAGTCCCTCACTAAGGAGATGGATCTCGGTCAGTCTGGTCTACATTGTGAGTTCCAGGCTATCCAGAACTGTAGAGACCCTTTCTAAAGAAAAGGAAAGGGAGGAGAGGAAAGGAAAATAAAAACAAAACGGAGAAAATCAGCTCCCTCATAACTACATATGCAGAGGGCAGGTTATGGTAACTGGATGACAGTATCTCTACAGAGAGCAGAGTGGGGAAAAAAAACAACTCTAGAGTTTTGTCTGTTTTGTTGGAATTTGGGGTTTTTTTGTTGTTATTGTTGGTTGGTTTTTTTTTTGCTTTATTTTTTGTTTTTTGTTTTGTTTTTTTCCAGACAGGTATCTCTGTGTAGCCCTGGAACTCCTTCTGTAGACCAGGCTGGCCCCGAACTCAGAAATCCGCCTGCCTCTGCCTCCCAAGTGCTGGGATTAAAGGTGTATGCCACCACTGCCTGACTAGAATTTGTTTGTTTGTTTGTTTGTTTCATACTTTATTTACTTTTCAAATGTTTCCCCCTTTCCAGATCTCCCCTTTGGAACCTCCCCATTCCCTCCCCCTCCCCCTGCCACTATGGGGGTATTCCCCCACCCACCCACCCATCCACTCTCTTCCCTCTTTGGCATTCTCCTATACTGGGACATCTAACACCATCAGGCCCAAGGGCCTCTGCTCCCCCTGATGTCTAACAAGACCCTCCTCTGCTGCGGAATTTGGTTTTTTTAATGGATGGTGGGGTGGTGATTTGGTTTGAAATTGGGTTGTTTTACATTTACTTATTTTTGGTGTATGTGAACACTCACATCCATGTTTGCCACATCAGAAGACTATTCTCACAAGTAGTTCTCTTTCCATCATGTGGGCTATAGGGATGGAACTCAGGTTCTTAGGCTTGACAGTAAGACTTTCCTGATGAGGCCATCCCACAGGCTCGTGGTTTGGTTTTTTTGTTGTTTTGTTCTGTTTGTGACAAGGTCTTACAACAAAATATCCCTATTGTTTTGGAGTTCACATTCTAGCTGCTGTCACGGCTTCTGAAAACAAGCTAGTTTAGTCTCCAGTTTACCAAATTATTAGCTCTGTATGTTTGTAAAACAAGACATTAATGACTTGCCCTAGGAGAGAGAATAAAGTTGTCCAAAATGGCTTCAAAACCATGGCAATTCTCCTGCTTCGTTATCCTGGAGTGCAATTAAAGGTGTACATCCCCAGGGGAGTTAAAATATTTGTGAAGACCCCTGCACAAAGTCTAACCTAGCCTCTAGCAAAGTAATCAGGCTTCTCTTCGAACTGGATTGTACGTTTTACAGTGTGTCAAGCGCTGGTAGAGTTCACATCCGGGTTCTCAGGCTGAATGGCAGCTTTGTCATGGAGCGGATAAAAAACAAAAAAAAAAAAAAAAAAAAAAGCAGGGTCTAGTGACAGGCTGCCTGGACGACCACACTTCCCGGCAGCCCTCGCGCAGACGGGCCCCTTCTCTGATTGGATACTTCTGGAGAGGTAGGCGTGGTGGGGGGTGGGGAGGGTCGACGCGCGAGGTACTGTGGGTAGGAGAAGACGGTCGGTGAAGACGCCATTTTGTGGAGCGGCCGAACCTTGTAGGAGGTTCTGGGACGCAGAGCCGCTACTGCTTCTGCTTTGTTCCCTCTGAGGGGGTGAGTGCGGCGGCCGTCCATTACGCCCCAGTTATTTTGCCATTGGTGCTGTCCCTTGAGTCTGCCTGTCAGCCGCCAGATGTGACCGCTCAGCCGCATCTTTGAAGGGACTAAACTAAGCTAGCGTTTGAGGGCCGCGCCCCTCCTCGCCTCTGGCTCTGCCAGCTTTCATAGGTCGCCCCCTAACCCGGTTCTTGGCCCGCCTCTTTCGAGTTGTTTGTCTCTTGCGGGGACGTTGTCCGGAATCCCCTGTCCTGCGGAGCACTGGAGCGCTGGTTCTTCGGACAACCCTCGGAAGCGCCTGGCAATCTCTTAAAGCCATCCTCGCCCTGCGTCTGCAACAGAATCTCGCTCTGCGAAAGGTGGTTGGGAATGGGTGTGGGGAGGGATGTATGTAAGATAGGAAAGATTGACCGAATGCCGGATTCAGTTGCACAGGTCTTAGCGCCGCCATCTCGGCTTTCAATACCCCACGGAGGTGGGCACGGGCACCTCCTGCGGAGGTGGGTGCGGGCATCTCCTGCGAAACAAGGGACAGCCTTAGCTGTTCGACCCCGGAGCTTGGATCACTAGATGTCTCTTTTATGTTTTTAAGTCAACGAATGTTTGTTGAGTGCCTGCGTTAAAGATTAGATTCTAGAAATGACTGTGACTCTAGTTCCTGGGACATCACAGGCATCTAAGAGTATAGCTGTGTGATGTTTTATTACGGCCTATCGTCTGGGGAAAGGCTCTTGAGCACTCGGTGACCTGTGTCGATCAGGACTGGTCCAAGACATAGGGTGTTACTGATACTCAGATATTAAGCCGAGTCAAGGTTTGGTCTGAAATAGATTGAGATCAGGCGTTACGTTATATATGTAAATTTCAGTCAGATCAGCATTCCAGCTTCTAAGTTTTTGTCAGAAAATTTTGAGACTTTTACGATTTGGGTGTGTAATTTTATATTGACGAAGACACTTAATGAGTGTTTTAACCATTGTCCATCTCAGTAGAGTTGCTTTGGTTATGAAAAAAGGAGCTTTTTGCTTTGTAATCGTAGTAGGAGTATCCAAGCCTTCACCCTTCTTGAGTTTCTTATTGAATATCTAATCTTAATATGTTAAATCGTCATTTCATCTTCCTGCTTCTTAACAAATTTATAGCACAACTTAGTGTTGACAGGCCTCCATTTCCTTCCTCATTGTTAAGAATTAGCCACAGTTTCTATCCCAGTTTGTAGGGTGATTGAATTAAGTAATCTCTGAAATTTGCAATTTTTCTCTCCCCACCCCCAGGAGAAAAATTAAACCTTTTGAAGCAGTGTGCTAGATCTTCAGTGAGACAATGGGTTCAGACAAAAGGTGAGTTTTAATACATTCCATGCCTTTGATCTCAGCAACTTAGTAGGGACTGAAATATTTGTTTAAAATTGTTTATTCAGCCCTGTGTGGTGGTGGCAGCTTATGATTTTAATCCCAAAAGGGGCAGGCAAATCTCATTGAGCAAGGCCAACCAGGGCTACATAGAGAAGGCCTGTCTCAAAAAGAAAAAATAAAATAAAATAAATTATTTATTTAACAAACAAATATTTCAATGTATATTGTGTTTCAAGTGTTCCAAATGACCACTTTCATGATTCTGTTCTCACAAGCTTCAGTCTAGTGAGAGAATTAACAGTTATGATAAAAAGAATTAAAGTACTGTTGGACACATAAGAAGCACAGGAAAGCGTCTTGAAGGAAGTATTGTCTGAGGTGAAATCTGAAGGCTAAGAATTAGGTTAAGGAAAGCAGTGTGGAGTGAGCCATGGAACGTTCCAGCTGTGGGCGGGAGCTATTCAGAGACTGCTCAACAAGCAGCGAGTGAGTGCCAGTCCTTGGTATTCCCTAGTGATGGATACAGTGGCCGAGACGCTGAGAGCTGAGCGGCCTGGGATCATGTGTTGGCATCAAGACAAGAAAGGGTAAAGCTAGAGAATTAACATAGAACATATTAGGACTGGGGCTATTGCTAGCTCAGTGGTGTATGATACACGAGCATCAATCTCCAGTTGGACCAAATAAACTACTCAAATAAAGATGAAAACTGTTGGCTGTTTCAGCAACTGGATATGGAGATCTCAAATCATTTGACTTCACATAGCCTTCACATATTATTATTGAGAGGCCAGTTCTTGTGTTAGATGATATTGACATCCTAGAAAGACTTACTTATGTCATATGATATCATGAAATCCTGTGACAGCAGTCTAATTGCTCCAAATAACATGTGTAATTAAAATGTACCCTTTTGCTGCCCTTAGTAAAAAAAAAAAAGTTACATGAAATAAATGTTTTCTGAGCCTGTTAGTTTGGAGTAATCATCCTCTTACGTGTACAGATGAACTACTTGGTTAAAAGGCTGATTGGTAGGGATTGGAGGGACTTAGGTCATCTAGGGCATTGGTCCATTTCTGGTTTGTGTGGCACCCTTGAGAGTATATAAGTTGTTAAGATTAACTCTTAGGTACTGTAGATACTAGTAGTTGCACTCAACGTTGATCCCAGCACTCAGGAGGCAGAGGCAGGCAGATCACTGAGTTCAGGACCAGCATGGTGTGCAGAGTGAGTTTCAAGACAGCCAGGGCTACACAGAGAAACCCTGTTTGAAAAACCAAAAAGGAAAAGGAAAAAAGAAAGATTTATTCTGAAATTATATGAGATTTAGGTAACTAGTTTCTTGCTGTCTTTAGTCAGTGCGGTCTAAAATGGAAATAGATAATTCAACCGTTGGCTTAAGAAAGCACAAGAATAAATTTTGAGAATATGTTTCTTTTCAAAAACTTTAACCCAAATAACTAATAGTTATATTTTCTGACTTTGTGTCAATTCCTTAAAATTTATGTGTGTGTTTTCTCTCTCCTTTTTCTTGAGACAGTCTCACCACATAGACCTGGCTGGTGTAAAACTTTAGAGATCACCCTCCTGCCTTTGCCTCCTGCGATTAAAGGCATGTCTCACCTCAACTTGCCTATGTATGTTCTCTCAGTAGCTATCTTTGTAAACTAAACATTGGTGGTATGTTTTAAGGGAAGCATTAAACAATTTTGATGTTCCTTATAAACTGATATGTGAGGCGATTTTTTTTCTTATAGTTAAAAGTTAAATTTTTTTTTCTTAAAGTTATATAGTTAAGTGATATACTTAACATTATTTTTCCTTGCAGAGTGAGTAGAACAGAACGTAGTGGAAGATACGGTTCCATCATAGACAGGGATGACCGTGATGAGCGTGAATCTAGAAGCAGGCGGAGGGACTCTGATTACAAAAGGTCAAGTGATGATCGGAGAGGTGATAGATATGATGACTATCGAGACTATGACAGTCCAGAGGTGAGTAATAGCAATTGTCAATTAAAAATAATTAAAATTATATCGACAGTCTTGTAAAGTAAGGAAATATGGCAACTTGAAAATTACACTGATGACTCTGAAGCGTGCATACTCAAGTTGATGGTAACTTCCAAAGACAAAGTGGACCCTTAATAACACCAATAGCCAAAGTTTGTGTATGGTTCACCGGACTCCATTGAGGACTTGAACCTCATGGACTTCTCTGCATACCAACACAGCCTGATAAGATAAGGTTATGAGGAGGACTTCCCACTCCCCCAGGGCCTCACTATGTTAATTCTGCTGTCCAGGAACTTAAAGCTGAACTGACTTCAGACTCACAGATCTTCCTGTCTCTGCCTCCCAGGTGTTCACACATCTTAGAGATGAGGTGGTAGAGGGTGGGAGGTAGGTCAAGGATAGAACATTTGCATAGCATGTACAAGGCTATAGGCTTGGTCCTCAGTATTTGTGGGGTTTTTGGTTTGATTTAGTTTGATTTTGGTTTTTTTGAGATGGAGTTTCTCTGTGTAGCCCTGACTGTCCTGAATGTCCTTCTGTAGACTAAGCTGATCTCAAACTCAGAGAGTGCTAAGATTAAAGGCGTGTGCCACCATCACCCAGCACTAATTTTTTAGTATTACATACTTGCTCATATCTGTGTTTGAAAATAGTTATAGAGCCTATATAACTTTATACCTTTCCCACTTTTAAGGTTTATATTTATCAATACTTGTATTGATGTTTTGCCTACATGGATGTCTGTATGAGGGTATAGAGCCTCTGGAACTGGAGTTATAGACAGTTGTGAGCTGTTCATGTGGGTACTAGGAATTGGACCTAGGTTCCCTGGAATAGCACTTAACTGTTGTTGAGCCATTTCTCCAGCCCTATAATAATCTGTATAACAGGACACTGTTTTTGTGTTACTATTTTATAGTGAGTTATTAAACCATTCTTCGCAACTAAGAGAATGTCATTTTAAGAAATAATTGCTTTGAAAGCTAGAGAGATGGCTCAGCAGTTAATATTAGCTGTTCTTGCAGAGGCTCCAGGTTTGGTCTCTAGCACCCACACGGTGGTTTACAACTATCTTTAGCTCCAGTTCTAAGCTAACTGGCATCCTCTTCTGGACTCTGTGGGTACCAGGGATGCACATGGTACACATAGGGTCTAGATCAAAGGGTAAAGGGTGACTTTAACTATAATTTTGTTTTCTTTGAACCAGAGAGAGCGTGAAAGAAGGAACAGTGACCGGTCTGAAGATGGCTACCATTCAGATGGTGATTATGGAGAACATGACTATAGACATGACATCAGTGATGAGAGGGAGAGCAAGACCATTATGCTCCGTGGCCTTCCTATCACCATCACCGAGAGCGATGTAAGAGAAGCAACAAACAGGTCTAACATTCTAGTAGGGACCACAGACTTACTCATTGTCTCACGGTGCTATCCGATGTCATTTAGTGGAATAGATTTCTTTCTTTGGTGGTGAACTAAAGGAAAGTACTATTTATATCTAACCTTTGAAGATCAGTATAGAATTTTCTAAAGTTTCTGACTATAATAAGCCTTGTTTGTTCATTAGCTATTAGATGGTACAGCTAGTTCTTGCTTTTAAAGATTTTAAAGCTGAGCACGAGTCCTCATACCTGTAATCATAGCACCTAAGAGGTAGAGGCTAGAGAGGATTGCCCTGAGAATCCACTGTGATCTTTATAGTAAGTTCTAGACCAGCTAGGATGACATAGTCATATCCTGCCTCAAAAAAATAATTAACTTTTGTTTTTGAGGATTGGTCTTTTACAAGCTCAGTAGTCCATTTTTACCTTCAGGTGTCTCTATTTATGGGGCTAGAAAGATGACTCAGCAGTTGAGAACAGTGACTGCTCTCTCCCAGAGGACCTGGGTTCCAATTCCAGGACCCACATAATGGCTCACAACTTTGTGTAACTCCAATTCCAGGATGTCTTTTTCTGACCTTCAAAGGTATGAGGCACAAATATGGTACATAGCCATACATGTGGCAAAATACCTATGTGCATAAGAGTTTTGAAATGTTTTGAAGAAAAATTAATTTTTAGTGCCCAACCTGATGCTGTATACTAGTAATGTAAACAGCCTCGGGAGGCTGAGGCAGAAAGATTGGTAATTTCAGGGCAGTCCAGGTATAACAAGACCCTTAAAGAACCCAAAGACTGGGCTCTAACACCACAACCACCACCACCACCACCACCACCACCACCACCACCCCCCAAAAAAAACAGTAACAATATTAGTAATCTGGCTGTCTTTTTATTCTGAACAAAATTATATTTTCTATTTTAAATCTCAGAAAAGCATGTTGAAAACAGTACTTTATTCCTTGGCATTTCTTAATTTTTTAAAAAGATTTATTTACTTTTATTTTATGTGCATTGGTGTTTTGCTTGCATGTGTGTCTGAAGGTACCAAAGGTCCCCGGAAACTGGAGTTACAGACAGTTGTGAGCTGCCATATGGGTGCTGAGAATTGAACCTGGGTCCTCTGGAAGAGTAGTCAGTGCTCTTAATTGCTGAACCATCTCTCCAGCCTGACATTTCTTAATTTCTAATAGTATTTCAAGTCTTACCTTTTTTTCTAGCTACATGTACTTGCTTTTTATTTATTGTTCCTCTTTGGACAAATGCCTTCCCCCCCTTAGAGTCCCTTATATGTCACGATTCATGATCTAACAGGAGGGAGTATTAGAACTCTTTCCCTACACTGTTAGTATTTTCGCGTAGCACCTGTACTGTACTTATCAGTGTGCATTTTTTCACACACTATTGCATTTCTAAAAACAAGCTTCTGTCTAAAGCAGTTGTCCGTTATTCTAATCCCTGAAGGCAGTATGCTGAAAGGAATGTGAGGTTAAACATGTTTGGGGGGGTGGGGGGTGTCAGGTGTGTTCAAGACAGGGTTTTCTAGGATGTCCTAGAAGTCCCTCTGTAGCTTAGGCTGGTGTCAGACTCAGAGATCTGCCTGTCTCTGCCTCCTGAGTGCTGAGATTAAAAGGTCATGTTTTTACCTCTACTACCACAAAATATGTTTTTGTTTTGTTTATGTTTTTGTTTGAACTATTTACTTGTATATATCCACACTCTATTTACATGTATGACTGCATGACATCAGAGAGCATCAGATTCCATTACAAGTCTTTGTGATCCTCCATGTGGTTGCTAGAAATTGGACTCCAGGACCTTTGGAATAGCAGTCAGTGCTCTTAACCACTGAGCCGTCTCTTCAGCTCCCCAAAATATGTTTTTAAAAGATATAAATGCCAGAAATCTGTTGCCCAGGAGCAAAGTAATATCATAATATTTAGTAAAAACTTAAACAAATCTAAAGATACAGATTTTTAAACTGGAAGTAACTATAATAGTAAATGTGTGGTAGGCTGTTTACAGTTAATAATATTGTTATTTCATTGTCACGGTGGTGCAAAGCCACCTACTGTTCCTTGAAAAAACATGAATAGCCAAGTCAGCATATGGTAGTTGTAGCATACAATAGCAAGTTTGGCATTGCTAAATATGATAGCATATGCCTACAATCCCAGCTGCTAAGGAGGCTGAGGAAGGAAGGAGGTTTGAACTGAGTTCTAAACCAGTTTTGGCAAGACCTTTGTGTGTGTGTGTGTGTGTGTGTGAGAGAGAGAGAGAGAGAGAGAGAGAGAGAGGGAGGGGGAGGGGGAGGGGGAGAGGAAGAAGAGAGAGAAGAGGGGGAGGTAGGTTGGGGAGAGAGAGACAGAGAGACTTTGTTTTTGGGTCTCTGTAGTCTGGGGTGTCCTGGGCTATGTAGTAAGACCTTTACTCCTGTGCACATGGTGAGAGTATTCAGGGAGCCAGTGTTGTGTGGAACTTTTTGTTTGGGGGTGAGGTGGGGATCTATGTAGTGTTGACCGTGCTGACCTCAAACTCACAGAGATCCTCCTGCCTCTGCCTCCCAGGTGCTAGAGTTAAAGGCATTTGCCACCATGCCTGGACTTTCTTCATAGGACATTGGAAAGTCTTACTGAAGAGCACAGGAACTTTTTTCAAGAGAAGTTTTTACTAGTAAAAGATGGGGAAAGAACTACGTGAGGGAGGATGTTAGTTGACCTCATCTTTGAGAGAGAGAAGTGCTTTGGTTGGGTAGGAAACTGGGGAAAGGGTCTAGTGAGTGATGATGTAAAGTATAGGAACATACTGAACTTAGATAAGGCCTTACTCAGACAGCTTGATTTGGTGATGGTCAGATGCTACTAGCAGGAGTAAGGCAAGATTAGTTGGAGGCTTTGAAAACCTAGCCAGCTATAGTTTCTGCCATTCCCAGTTGGTTCAGTATCCCTAGACAATGTGCTTCTTAGGATCTCAATAGTCTCTGTCATATACGGTATCAGTCAGTTTGATTTATTGCTCTTACATTTGTTTGGGGGAGCACACACGTGAAGGTCAGAAAACAGCTTGCAGTAGTCAGTTCTTTAGTTTTGATGTGAGTCTTGGAGATCAACCTTTGTCCACTGAACCATCTTAACTGACCATAATTTTTTTCTTTTCTTTTTCCCAATAAATGATAGAGAAAATCTGTTTCCTTTGTTTTTTAACAAGCTAATATCAACCATGCCAACCAAGTGTGGGTTAAAAAGTGAATCAGTGTGTTCCTTTATTGGCCAGTCCAACAGTCCAGAAAAGGATGGAATTGGAAGCATTTGGAGTGTGAGAGTAGGCTTAGAACACAGGGATTTTAATTTACAGCATTTTTGTATCTGTCTTATATGCCCTTCCTCTCCTCTTTTGTAGCTCTGTTATGTAGCTCCGGGTATCCTGGAACTCAGAGCTCCACCTGTCTCTGCCTCCCAAGTATGCCTCAAGCTGTTTTTTGATTCTCTGTTTCAATCTCCTGATTGGGATTTCAGGCCTGAACTTGCTGACTCTTAACTCTTGGTCAGATATGCTTCTGAGGACGGTGACATATTTATTCTGTGTTCTTCAAGAATACAAGGCTATGAGATTAAGGATTTCATCATGTCATGATCAGGACTGTAGAATAATGTAAATAACTGGACTGGCTGGGCAGTGGTGGCCACGCCTTTAATCCCAGACTTGGGAGGCAGAGGCAGGTGGATTTCTGAGTTTGAGGCCAGCCTGGTCTACAGACTGAGTGCCAGGACAGCCAGGGCTACACAGAGAAACCCTGTTTCAAAAAACTAAATAAATAAATAAATAACTGGAGGGAAGTATCTAGGTAGTACATAGCAAGATTGTTAGCTTTATTTTCATGAAAAATAGCCACTATGACCTTTTAAGATAGATGTACTTGGGTGGTATAACTGAAAAACTTGACCAACTAAAAAGCTGATATAATCCTACTTCTTAAGCTGTGTTATGGTTGTAGCTTAAACTAACTGTAAAACCCTGTACAGATTCGAGAAATGATGGAGTCCTTTGAAGGCCCTCAGCCTGCAGATGTGAGGCTGATGAAGAGGAAAACAGGTGAGAGCTTGCTTGGTTCCTGTCTGGTATAGTTCTCTTCCCCATTCCCACCTCAGTCCCTAAAAAACATCCTGATAAACCCCAGCCTTCAAACACATGAATTCAGAATGAAAGGTTTGCCATGGCTAAGGAATATGAATGACTTTGAAAACGATGCTAGCATCTGAGGAACTTTTAAAAGACTTTGCTTTTAGGGTTTTTTTTTTCCTTCGGTAAGTAGTGTTTTATAAACTCCTTATTTGACTGTTCATAGTCGGTTGCATGGTTACTTTAAGTGTGGAATCAAATCAAGTGGCATTTAATTCAGACGGCTGTTCCTTGCCATGGCAAAGTATCAAGAAGATCCCCAAGTCAAGTCACATTTGTAAAGCTGCTTCCCAATTGGCTTTGTCACGCAGTGTTGAAGCAGTGGGAGAGAGATTCACCTGTTATAAAGGAACTGACTAACACGAGTATCCCGTCTATATCTGAATGCTGTCTCTAGGTGTAAGCCGTGGTTTCGCCTTCGTGGAGTTTTATCACTTGCAAGATGCTACCAGCTGGATGGAAGCCAATCAGGTTGCTTCACTCACCAAGTCTAGATATTCATGAAAATGGAACAAGTCTGTACAATTTAAAAAAAAAAAAAAAAAAGGTTGAAGGAGTGGTTTGTTCCAAAGGAGTGACTTGACTTTAATATTTTTAACAGTAACAAAAAAGCTTTGTGTATATTAAAATTGACATTACTAGAGTAAAATACAGTTCCAAGAAGACTGTAGTAGAATTTGTTCTCATTTTAAACATGGCTACACAACAGAACTTTATGTTCTGATAATCTGTGTGGTAGTCAACAACATAACCTTTTCCTAACTGATTACATTCCTGCTCGGTGTATGCACTGAAAGCATCTAAACTGTCAAACTCCATTTGACTATGAAGAGAACATAACCGAAGTCCGTAGCAGGCACTTTTACGCGTGATTCCTTATTTTTGCCTGAAGACCATATGCCAACTAGAGGCATAACCTCTCAGATGGATCTTGTGACACTGTTAAGGACCAAGTAGAGTTTTTGAACAATAAGGCTTGATAAGATTGATATGGAATCGGTGTGTTCTCGATGTGTAATCTAGGTATAGTGGCATTAAGAACTAATCTCCCTGAGAATGCCTTTTAAAATCTGCTCAAAACAAATCATCTATTGAAGTCTTAACTGAAGCATCCTATACTATGTCCAGATAATGTTAAATGTTTGTTAAAGATTTTTTTTATTTTTTTTTTTTTTTTTTTTTTTAGCAAGAACCCCAAAGGACAATATATTGACTACCTTTAAGTAGGAAGTTGCTTGACTTGTGGTTTTTTGTTTGTTTGTTTTTTAACAGCATTTTATGATTCAAGTCACCCAAGAGTTAGGTTATAAATTGGCCAGTATAACCATTTATGGCAAGACTTAATTTAAGATAAGAGTATTTCTTTGACCAATTTGCATTGAAGATTCTTGTCGGGCCTTGTAGCATAAGACTATAATCTTAATGCACTATCTCAAAAACATATACTCTTAGTTTCTTAACCTAGAAATTAGAACCTGTCAAATATGGTGACTCACTCTTGTAATCTCAGACTCAGGAGAGTGAGTTAGGAAGACAATCATGAGTTCAAGGCCAGCCTGGGCTACAGAGTACGACTTTTATCTTTAAAAAAAAACAAAAAACAAAAAAACGAAGCCAGGCAATGGTGATACACACCTTTAATCACAGCACTGAGATGGATTTCTTAAGTTTGAGGACAGCCTGGTCTATAGCCTTCCAGGACAGTGAGCACTACCTAATGAGACCCTGTCTCTAAATAAAGAACCAGCCAACCATCACAGTCCTCTCTTTTAAAGAAGAACTTCATTTGTTTCTTACCATGGATACCATTCTAGTAAATCTACAATGTATGCAATAAGGCTTCCTGTGTAAGCCCATTTTCTTGAGAGCATTTTGATACAGTAGATGTGTCAGAATGCATTAACTAAGAAATTAAAACTTATAAGACATTTTAAAGTTTTTGCAATTTTAATGTATACAAAGCTTTATTAATATGTAAATTTTTATAATTCAAATTCACTCCAAAAATAAAAGGCCAGTAGGATCAGGAACCCAGTGGTAGATTGGAGTCTCTCCCAACACACATCCCTCCTAGTGGGATATGTTGATGTCTTGTATTTGCTTCTGTACATCATAGCGCATAGATGGCCTTTCTATTCTTTCCAACTCGGCCAGACATGCAATTTTGCCTTTACATGCTACAAAAGAAAAAATCATAGCATGATTTGTGAGAACCAAGTTACCCAATGGTATTTATTTGTAAAGGGGTTGGACTCCTTCTTTTAAAAATCTGAACTGGGTATGTTGGCTTATGCCTTTAATCCCAGAACTCCAGAGGCAGAGACAGGCAGATTTTAGAAACACAGACCCTGTCTCCAAAAATGTAAAATTAAATTTGAATATCCTATTTAAGTCTGTTCTGATAGTGTTAGACAACTATTACAACCACCATCCCCCTCCTGTGAAAAAGAACAGAGAAGACACTCCTATTAAATGAATGAAGGCTCTTTGGGGGCAGGTGCCAGGGATGCTCTTGTCTCAATTGATTTAGCTCAGAGTTTTGACCTTTCAAAGTAAAATCCCTTTTACTCACTTGGTTGACTTAAATGAGAAGGTATTATATACTTTATGAACTTTCCTAACCCCTGAAGAAACTTCATTGGCCTCCTGGTTACTCATCCTGAAGAGAGTACAATCCACTTCAGAGAAAAAGCACACCAATCACCTAGGACATGACATGATCACATTTTCAAGAAAACCTTTTAGCTGTTGTAGAGTTGGTGGCATTGAGAGTAGTCCTTACTCAGAAGGAGATATGATCAAGTTCCCTTTTAAAATGAGACACCCCCTCCTCCCTTTGTCCCTCCAAAGAACACATCTTGAAGCAAGAATTTGGGGGAAGGGAAAATACAAAGGCTTTTACATTATAAAAGGATGGGGACTGGAGAAAGGTGACGCCAAGCCCAAGGACACCATGTTAAGGGCTAATAAAGGAGACAGTCTCAGAGCTGGAAGAGGTCTGTCTTCTGTTTGAAATATACTGTCACTCTCAGGCATCCTGTCAATGCTAAGTATTAGGACTTCTGTCTCTGAGGGAGACACAGCCTGGTGCATGTCAGCGTTTAGTGTCTGGAGCTTTCTCAGCACTCCCTGACTCCGTTTCCCTTTGCTCCGCATCCCATTCTCTTACTGCCTACCTGAAGCATTGGATGGGCAGAGTATAGGTGGCGGTGGTTGGTCTTCCCCGTATGTTGTCCATTTAATTCCAGAGCACTGATTTTTCCGAAGTGTGCTCTGCCCTGGGAAAATGGACACACATTTCTCACAATGGGAATAACTAATTGCTTCTTTTTTTTTTACAGAAAAAATTGGTGATTCAAGGAAAGCACATTGCAATGCATTATAGCAATCCCAGACCTAAGTTTGAAGATTGGCTTTGTAACAAGGTAAGCATATATTCTTCTCAAATTAAATAGACTGGTTTTTTTCTTTGTCCATTTGTTTGATATCTTAACAAGAAAATGAGAACAATGACTGGCTTGTATCAGAAGTCTATTTTTATGTGCTTCCTGACTTTTCTTTGGTCTTCCTGTGCTGACATTAGAGGGCAGGATCCCTAGCCTCTCTAAAGAGTTTTTGTTTTATGGAGATCCAGGATTCTAACCTAGAGTTTCAATTAAGAGTTTTAGATGTGCTTCACTTTGTTGCGTATGGAATTTTCAAGGTCTCAGCTTTTGACATACCCTCGTATATTACCCTCTTGTATTAACAAACATCCCTTGAACTCTGGTGTACAGTAGCATTGCTCCTGCCACCAGTGCTGAGTTTTAAACTTGATTGTAAGTCTTGTTATTTTGAGAGTCCTAAGATTACTCACTGCGCATGAGTCTGATATGGGGAACGTTCCTGTTCATGTTGTATTGTGTCTGTATCTACGACAGTCCATGCAATGCTCTTACTGTATGAAGGAGCTTTTGTCACTGGCTGCTGAAAAGTCATCTTGGTGAAAGTGGAATCCTACCTTAAATTACAATGTTTTTCTTGGAAGGGTTCATAGGGAACAAGCTAAAATTTTAGGTGCACGCCCTTTGTCTAGGATACATAATAGCAATTTTTGCTTTTATATTTAGTTGTTGAGTTACCTGTGGCCTCACTGCTCTAACCCACATGATGACTAGAAAGCCTGGACTAATGTAAGAAATAATTACAGATAAAACTTTTTTTTTTCCAGTGCTGCCTTAACAATTTCAGGAAAAGACTAAAATGCTTCCGATGTGGAGCAGACAAGTTTGGTAAGCGTGGATTCAGCTGTTTGGAAAATGCAATTAAACCTGACTTACTGCCTGTAAATCTGAGGAAAAATGTAGATTTCTAGGATATTTAAACTAGGAACTCACATAATAATGTAACTCTTTTTTTACCTTGGGCTAAGTAGATGCTGATGCTGATTGTGAAAGAACAGAAAATGCTTTTCCAAAATTAAGGTGCTATTTGCCTGGTTTGCATGCTGCCTCTGCTTTTGTTTAATAGATAGTGGTACTATCTCCCACTGGTCCTGTAGTCAGAATTATGAGGTTAAAGTATATCCACAGATTTCTTAAAAGAAAATAGCATGGTGTCTCACACTTCTGCTGAATTAGATAAAAAGTTCAAAGCCAGCATGAGCTATATAGTAGGTTTCAAGGTGACCTTAGTTATATAGGAAGATTATGAAAAAATGGTAGCAGGCAGAGAGTGGGAGATGGTTCAGTAACTAAAGTATTTTCTGTACAAGCTTGAGGACCTGAGTTCACAACTTCAAAACCTACATAATTTAAAAAAAAAAAAAAAAAAAAAATTAGGCAGGGCATGGTAGCGTAATTGTAATTCTGGTGCTGGAGAGGCAGGGCAGGTCAGTCCCTGGTACTCTGGCCAGCTTGCACATGGGTCAGCTCAAAGTGAATGAAAAACCTTGTCAAAAAATAAGAGAAGCAGTAGACACCCCAGACATGGACTTCTCCCTGATTTACACACATGTGAATGAGCATGTGCCTATACCGTACAGAGAGACACCACCACCACCAATTCCTTTTTTTTTTTTTTTTTTAAATGCCTGCTAGATATGCTTTTAAAAAGGGTTGACTCTCAGGGGATGAAAGCAGGGTGGTCTCTAGTCCAGGTCATCCTCAGAAACGTAGCAAGTTTGTTACCAGCCTTGGCTACATGTAACTGTCGCATACATAAGATGTAATGCATTTCTTTGTTTCAAGTATTTTGGAGGTGGAAATGGTGGTTTATGTCTCTAATCCTCACAATTCTCAGGAAACTGAGATAGGATTACCAAGAGTTCAAGACTTGTCTGGGCTGTGTACTAAGACCATGTTAAAACTATTGGGAACAAAAAGAAGATGCTTTGGGGAGGTGAAGATGAAAATTTGTCTGGCAGAGCTCTTCCCAAGCATGCACAAGGGACCTTGATGACACACATACCCCCAACAGCCATGAAAAGAAAGAAGTGGGGCTTGATTGTTTGTCTTCATTTGGATCTCCTTTACTCCTAGACTCTGAACAGGAAGTGCCCCCTGGAACCACAGAGTCTGTTCAGTCCGTGGATTACTACTGTGATAGTGAGTTCAAACATGATCCTTTGTAAAAAGTTGGCTTCTCAGCAAGCTCTGGTCCCTATAATTTTTAAAATGAGCATCCACAGCTTTAGTTTGCCCTGTGGAAGATTAATCTTTGGAATTTTCTTAGCCTATCATGGTGAAAAATGTATAAAACCTATAAAAATGTATATTTTTGCCTATAAACCTCCCTTTAAAAAGCACTGATGAGGAGGAAGCTTAATTGTTATTTTTCTCATTTACTAACAGCGATCATTCTTCGGAACATAGCTCCGCACACTGTGGTGGATTCCATTATGACAGCGCTATCTCCCTATGCTTCCTTAGCTGTCAATAACATTCGCCTCATAAAAGATAAACAGACACAACAGAACAGAGGCTTTGCATTTGTGCAGCTATCTTCTGCAATGGTGAGGTTCTTCATTGATCTTTCAGAATCTGTCCCCTCTGCCCCTCTTTCTTGTTTTTTGAAAAACTATTCTATTTTAGTCTGGGTATATAGCCTGCAGCCAACTCTTTCCTTTTTAAACAAAAATCTGCAGGTTGGATGGCTCAGTCATTGAGTGTTGCTCTTCCCAGGGACCTAAGTTCAGTTCCTAGGACCCATTAGGTGGCTTACAATCACCTGTAACTCCCTCTAGCCTCCTCTAGCCTTTGCAGACACCCCTGTGCACACAAACACACCTACATATAGTAAGTGAAAATAAGCCTTTTTTTTTTTTTTTTTTAAATATTCATTTTGATGCCAAGTTGTTTAGTGGCAAAGTGTACAAGGCTCTGAGTTTAAGCCCTACCATCAAAATACAAAACCGAAGAGATGGCTCAGAGGTTCAGAGGTTGAGAGCACTGACTGATCTTCCAGAAGTCCTGAGTTCAATTCCCAACAACCACATGATGGCTCACAACCATCTGTAATGGGATCTCATGCCTTCTTCTGGTGTGTCTGAAGACAGTGATACCTATACATAAAATACATAATTTTTTAAAGACTTATACATGTGTATCTACACACCAGAAGAGGACACTGGGAACTTTGTCTGGTTCTGAGGCTATAGTGACTTCTTAGTAGTGGTGAGGTAGGCAGTGACAAAGAACTTGAGCAAAGTAGGCAAACTTTCCCTGTATGGTGGAGGAAGATAATTTCATTTCCTAGGCTCATGTATCACGTGCATACTTGGGTCTCCTGGAGCTGAAATTGTAGATGGTTGTAGCTGCCATGTAGGTGCTGAGACTAGAACCTGGATACTCTGGAAGGGAAGCCAGTTCTTTTAGCTGCTACAACATCTCTCTGGCCCTAAAAGTCAAGTAACAGCCTGGCTCTGTGCTTCTCTGGAGGCAGACAGATAGATCTCTGTGTGCTGGAGGCCAGCCTAGTTACATATTAAGTTCTAGTCTATAATGTATAGCTAAAAAGAATTGACAGAGCTAAAGTTTGTACCTTTAGAATGATTTGTGTTTGTTCCTGTAACGATTCTGGATAACTTCATGTCCAAGGGTGTTTCTTTTCTCAAATTTTTATGTCCAGAAGCAGGTTAAGAAATGACTGTCCACCGGGCAGTGGTGGCACATACCTTTAATCCCAGCACTTGGGAGGCAGAGGCAGGCGGATTTCTAAGTTCAAGGCCAGCCTGGTCTACAGAGTGAGTTTCAGGACAGCCAGGGCTACACAGAGAAACCCTGTCTCGAAAAAAAAAAGAAAGAAAGAAAGAAAGAAATTACTGCCCCTTTCTTCTTTCCTTCCTTTCTTTCTTAATGGGAAGCTTTATTTTCTTACAAGGAGTAGGTGGTAGGGCACTATTAAAATTATATCTTTAATTCTTTTTCCTCACTTTCAGGATGCCTCTCAGCTGCTTCAGATATTACAGAGTCTCCATCCTCCATTGAAAATTGATGGGAAAACTATTGGAGTTGATTTTGCAAAAAGTGCCAGAAAGTGAGTGGTGTCATTGTCCTTATTTCAAACTCTTCCTTTTTTAAAGATTTATTTATTTTTTATTTATATGAGTACACTGCTGCTGTCTTCAGACACACTCTAGAAGAGTACATCAGATCCCCTTACAGATGGTTGTGAGCCACCGTGTGGTTGCTGGGTATTGAACCCAGGACCTCAGGAAGAGCACTCAGTGCTCTTAACCACTGAGCCATCTCTCCGGCCCCTATTTGAAACTCTTAACAGCTACATATTTACTTATATAAGGATGTTTGCCAATTGTACCTCAGTTCCATACTGTCACCATGACTTCCCTGGGTAGACCAAGAGGGAGAAGAATGTCTTCTGTTAGGGTTTATCCTTCTAGTCCTCTGTCACCAGTTAATAATGGTTACCAGAAATGGTTTCAGCATATGGATTGAAAACACATTCTATTCAAACTCAAGCAGTATAATGCAAATCTGTCCAGAAATAATCCTTAGCTTGCAGGACAGCATGCTAATGTTTCACTTTACTGTCTAATGCTGTAAGTATCCTTTGTTTAGAGCCTGGAGATGGTTTAGTAGGTACAGCACTTGCCATAACTGTAACCTTGGTGGAGACAAGGAGATCCTGGCAGACCCTGTCTCAAAAAATAAGGTGGAGAATGAGTAGAGAATGAGTCAGCCTCTCCACATACAGTGAGCACAGCTTCACTTGTGCAGTACACGGGTTCCTTTTCCAGTATCACTAATCATCTAACTCGCACCTTATTGGGTCACTTATAAAGTAGATCAGTGGCCCCCACCGGGGTTTACAAAGGCCCCTCTCCTTAGGAAATGCAACCTTACTAGCATTTGAGACACATATGCCCTCTCCCAGTCCCAGAGGCTAGAATGAAGTACTTGGCACAGTGGAAACACACACTTTAGACATGCAGAGAGAATCACGTGATATTATATCTTTGTAATTTCAGAGATTTGGTCCTTCCAGATGGTAACCGTGTCAGCGCCTTCTCTGTAGCTAGTACAGCCATTGCTGCTGCTCAGTGGTCATCTACTCAGGTAAGAGTTGTAAGAAAGGGTCTTTTTCTTTAAGATGGCTTTTCTTGTGCTCAACATAACCTTGCTTGCTGCAATGGTTTTAGGGATTGCTTTCTGACATCTTTATTTAATGTCTATTAATTTTATCTCTGGTTCTTTTTCTTTTGATATCCTATAGTCTCAAAGTGGTGAAGGAGGCAATGTTGACTACAGTTATATGCAGCCAGGCCAGGATGGCTATACACAGTACACTCAAGTAGGTGAACTTAGTTAGCATTCAACTGCTAATCTACAGACTGTGTCTAACATAGCAGCTCTAATGGTGGACTTTCCCTCAGTACTCACAGGATTACCAGCAGTTTTATCAGCAACAAGCTGGAGGACTGGAGTCTGATACATCAACTACATCAGGTAATAAGCATCATCTCTGTTGTGCTTTTGTTTAAATAACTGTGGTTAAGGAAATAATAACTAGACCCAAAGCTACAAGTCCATATGCTTGCAAGAATTGAGGGGGCATGCTGAAAAACTGTCATTATTAGCCCAAAAGTCCAGTAAAAAGTTATTGTGTATACTGACTCAATACAACTTCTTCGAGACAGTGCTATGATTATCTCTGTTCTTGGAATTTAGCTGTGTTCCCCACCCCATGTTGAATCTTAAGTGACCACAGAAGTTTAGCTCAGCAGAGAGTGTGTGGCCCTATAGCAACACTCAGACACCCACCAGCAGAGCCTCAGTGAGAGAACATTGGTAGCTGCTATGGTGGCCCACACCTTTAATCCCAGCACTCTGTAGGCAGAGGCCAGCCTGACCTAGAGAGTGAGTTCCAGGACTACACAGATAGATGTTGTCTCCAAAAAGGGGAAGAAACTTTGGCAGTTAGATATGGTGGTTGTGTAGCTGAGTGTGGTGGCCCACAAATTCTAGAGTCAGGCTGGTAGATCTCTGTTTTGCCGGTGCAAAACCTTCATAGTGAAACTTGCAGGGAGAGAGTGGAGTCTTTGGGGCTAGGGATAAAGCTCAGTTGTAAAGTGTTGTGTGACATACATGAAGCCTGGACTAAATCCCCAGCGCTGCATAAAACTGAGAATTGTTGTTTGTGCCTTTAACATCAGGGCGAGGGTGGAGGGAGATAGGACAACCAGAAGTTCAAGGTCATCCTTAGGGTCAGAGCAAGTTCCAAATTAGCTGGTGCTACATGAAGCTGTCATAGAAAAAAATGAGTTTGCTTTAGTTTTTCTTCCATGACTATAAAATGTAAAGTCTTAAGAGTCAAATCTTTTCTTAGCCCAAGATACAGATTTTTGTTTCTCTTCCTTTCTTAGCCATAATATGTATGGAATGTAAAAGTTTTGGTTTTTTGAGGCAAGGTTTCTCTATGTTGCCCTGGCCTGGAATTCACTCTGTAGACCAGGCCGGCCTCAAACTTACATCCTAGGCAGAGGATTCCTGAGTTTGAGGCCACCATTTAAACTACATAACAAACCCTACTTTCCCCAACCCCCCCAAAAAGAGACAGACACAACTTAGAGTGAAGGCTAAGATGAAGAGCTGTGCTGGAGTCCATGCTGTAGCTCTACATAACCCTTCTGCTTATCCCCAGGCACCACCGTGACCACCACCTCAGCAGCTGTAGTGTCCCAGAGTCCCCAACTCTATAACCAGACCTCCAATCCACCTGGCTCTCCGGTAATCTTTAGCTCTTAAGTACAGAATTGATAGCTTTGTTGCTGTGTTACTATTGCCCTTTCCTGGTGTATGAGCCAGGATTGACTAATTACATACATTTTACCTAATTTCTTTATTAGGTTTTTAAAAATTATTATATGTATGTGCATGTGTTTTAAATATAAAGTACTAAGTGGGTCATACTTATATTTTGTAAATGCTTCCACCTGACCTATAGAAAGTTGTCAGCATGTCTCTTGCCCTAGATTCTTGCTGCAGAACATCTGTCAGGGGAGTCCTTCCTCCTAGATGATTGCAGTGACTTAGTTCTCTTAAGAGGCTTTACAGTTGAAATTACATTGAAGCTAATGTTCTTTCCAGACTGAGGAAGCACAGCCTAGCACTAGCACAAGTACACAGGCCCCAGCTGCTTCCCCTACTGGTGTAGTTCCCGGTACCAAGTATGGTAAGCCAACCTCATGGGACTCTTGACAGTTGGAAGGTCATAATTTTTGCCTTTGTTGTTAATAAAGCTCCTCTCCCTTTGAAACGGGTGTCAGAGGGACAGTTGGGGATGTGAGGAAAGAATATTGAGGCCTGCTGAAGCACACTGGCTGAGAGATTGACATCAAGTTTCCTACTCTGAATGACTGGCTGCATTTTGTTTTTGCAGCGGTACCTGACACGTCAACTTATCAATATGATGAATCTTCAGGATATTATTATGATCCTACAACAGGGCTCTACTATGACCCTAACTCACAGGTAAGTGCTGTTTCCCTCCTTGATATCACTAGAAAAAAAATGGTTTCTTTTAATACTTTTATGGGGCATGAGATGAAATCATTCCTAAAAGGATTGTGTGACCTGGATAAGTTGTAAGATTTTTCTTTTATTAGTCTCTTCATGGCTACCAATGAATAATTTTCACTTCAGGATTTAGGGTTTAAAAAATGTTTACAATCCCAATGAGATGCCTCAGTGGGTAAAATTGCTCACCATGCAAGCCTGACGACCTGAATTTGATCCCTAGAACCGAGAATGGTAGCCCAGTTGCCCTTTGGCTGTCATATACGTGCTTCATTCACACATCACACACTGTACACAGTACTGATAAACGTTCTGAGGTGAGCTAGGGAATGGGCTCAGTGGTTAACATTACTTGCGACCCTAGCACAAACCTATTCAAATCCCAGCACCAACATGGCAGCTCACACTGCTCATCCTTCCAGTTCTAGGGTATTTGATGCCCTCTTGTGGCCTCCGTGGGCACCAGGCACAAACATGGGAGCATGTGTATACAATCAGGCAAAACACTTAAATCTATACTATGGCTTTGTGTTTTGTTTTGGTTTTCCCAATGTTTTGAGGTATATTGTATATACACAGAAGTGTGTGAGTTGTGAGTGTGTTTGAGCTCTTGTAAATTTTTTTAGGTTTATTTTATGTGTTTTGCCTAAGCTTACATCTGTTCACTCTGTGTGTATGGATGCATGCTCTGTGTGCGTGTGCGTGCGTGTGCGTGCGTGCACCACTAAGGACGTTCCCAACATATCTGCATAGCCCTCATGCTTGTTGCCATTTAGTACCCTCCCCCTTCAGCATCCAGTATTTTGATTCTGTTTTTAGAGAAAGTTTTGTCAAATTAAGATTTTGAGTGGTGGTGGTGCACACCCAAGATCCCGCAGTTAGAAACAGAGGCAGGCGGGCGGTCACTGAGTTCCAGAGCAGGCTGATCTTCAGAAGGACTGGTGATCCAAACCTTTAATCCCAGTACTTGGTCGGGAGAGAAAGGCTATGCGTTTGACCCCAATCTGCATGGCGAGTTCTAGGCAGCCATAGGCTACAAAGTCAGGCCCTGTCTCCAAAAAAAAAAAAAAAGAAAAGAAAAAAAAGGAAGATTTTTATGCCAAGCATGGTAGCACACACTTGTAATCCAGCACTCAGGAAGTAGAAGCAGGAATATCAGATGCTCGTGGGCTACATGGATGATATCTCAAAAAAAAAAAAAAAAATTGTGGGGGGCTGATGCTCAGCACTTGATGTTCTTCCAGAGAACCTTGATTTTGGTTCCCCGCACACTCTTGTGGCTGCTCCTAACCATCTGCAACCTCCCATCCAGGGGATCCAGAACCCTTATCCAACTCACATGCCTGTGTGCAGTCACACACATTGACTACAGCTAAAAAATTTGTTTTCGGGGGATATTATATATGAGAGAAGAATTTAAAAAAAAAAAAAAAAAAGATTTCTTTTAAGAAAAAAATTGAAAAGGCTTGGCTAGAAGCTTTGAATTCTAGGTGGGGTTCCCCCCCCCCCAATTGAAATAAAATTTACCATTTTAATCAGAATATATAATTTGATGGATTTTAGTGTAGTCATTTTTGGGGGGGGTGGGGAGGTTCGAGACAGGGTTTCTCTGTGTAGCCCTGGCTGTCCTGGAACTCACTCTGTAGACCAAGCTGGCCTCGAACTCAGAAATCCACCTGCCTCTGCCTCTCAAGTCCTGGGATTAAAGCCGTGCACCACCACTGCCCGGCCCAATAGACATTTTTATCTCTGACTTTACCTGTTATAAATGGACTCAGATACTCAGTCTTTTATGTTTAGTTTCTTTACTTAGCCTGCCTATGGGTTTAGCATATATATCCAGGGAGTATTTTATTTTTGTTAGTGTCTGTAACTTCAGAAAGGAAAGCAACTGTAACACTCCATAAATAAGTGTCTATTTATAACTAGGAACTGTGTATGCAGCATAACAAAACAAGTACATTTAGCAGGAAGTTGACATCGAGTGCCTGTGGTTTCTGAGAGAGAAGTGTGAAGAAACAATATGCTGTGTGCCTAGCTTCCGTCATTTGTTCAATCTGACATCTCCATGCAGTTCTCCCTCATTCGGCCATAGATGTAACAATCCCACAGTTCCTTTTCTCTGTAAGATACATCATAGAGGACCCAGCTAGTAGAGTAGGTAAAGGCCTTTGCTGCCAAACCTGATGACCCAGAACCCAGATGGTAGAAGAAAACTAGCTCCTACAAGTTGTCTGTGACCTCTGAGCTCAGTATGAGCAACCAAACAGACACATACATACTAAACATGATTTTAAGGACGAAAAGGTGTGGTAGCACACATATCCTGGACAGAAGCTGGTGGGCCTCTGAGTTCAGAAGGATAGCCAGGCCCTAACTCAGAAACAACTATATAAACCATTTGTGTGTGGCACATGCCTATCATCCCAGGTTTCTTGAGGTCGAAGCAGGAGGATGAACAAGTTCAAGGTAGCCTCACATTAAGTATGAGCATAGCTCATGAGATCCTGTTTTAATTTTTTAATTTATATTTTATTATGGGTATTTTGCTTCAATGTATACCTCTTTAGTATCTAGTAGTCAGTGCTTGAAGAAGCTAAAAGAGAGGGGTTGGATCCCCTGGAACTGGAGTTACAGATGCTTCTGAGCTACCATGTTGTTGCTGGGAATCAAACCCAGACCCCCCTGGAAAACCAGACCCTGTTCCTAACCACTGAACCACCTCCAGCCCCAAGATCCTGTTTTATTTTGTTTTGAAATATATATATATATATATTATATATAATATATTTTTTTAAAAAAAAAAAAAAAAAAACCTCCTAGATTCTTGAGAAGAAATCATATTCTACTTTTTCTAGAAGTTTCATACTTTACTAGCTGGTTCATCCTCATGAATACCAAGGTGTTCTATGAGTTACTTCTGAGCAGAAGATACATAACACTAGGCTTGGTTTGGTTTGGTTTGGTTTGGTTTGGTTTGGTTTTTGCCTGTGTGTTGAAAAGTATCTGACTTAAGATTCCATTTGTAGCTGAGAATGAAATCCTGATCCTCCCTGCTGCTCCCACCTCCAAATGCTAGGTTTACAGACAAGTGTCCAGATGAGACTGTTGGGGTTTTTGTTTTGTTTAAGATAAGTTCTCAGCTACATAGTCTAAACTGACTTTACATTTGCAATCCTCCTGCCTAAGGCTCCTGAGTGCTAGGATTACCAACATGCATTACTTATATTTAAGTTTAACATAACAGGACTTGAGGCGTAGCCAGTGGTAGAGCAGTTACTTACATAGCATATGTACAGCCTTAGGACCAGTCTCCACTACCACAAACCTTATCAGCAAATCTGTAATCACTGCATATTCTTTTTTTTCCTTGTAGTACTACTATAATTCCTTAACACAGCAGTACTTGTACTGGGATGGAGAGAAGGAGACCTACGTGCCAGCTGCAGAGTCTAGCACTAACCAGCAGGCTGGCCTGCCTTCCACAAAAGAGGGAAAGGAGAAGAAAGAAAAGCCCAAGAGCAAAACTGCTCAACAGGTACGACCTGTCCAAGGACACTGTGGTTCCTTAGAGAGTTAAATCAACTTAATTCTTCACTTTTGGCTTGTAACACTTTATTTGGATTCTTAAAAACTGGGCTACTGGTCCTGCTGGTGCAGGCCTATGATGAAGCAACCTAAGAGCTAAGGCAGAAGGCTCACAAGTTTAGAGCCAGTATGGGTCTCTTTTCTTTCTTTTCTTTTCTCTTCCTTCCTTCCTTCCTTTTTTAAAATTTATTTATTTTCTCCTACCAGCACCTTAGTAAAACCCTGCCTCAAAGTAGATTAAACCACTGGTAATACAACTCAGTGGTAAAGTACTTGCCTAGCACATTCAGTTGCCTGACATTTATAATCCATAAAAATCAGAAACTGTGTTGGGCAAGAAATGTAGCCCAAGGTATAATGCTTATCTGACATTTCAAGTACTGAGCCTGGTCTCCTGAAAGAAAAACAAGAAAACTTTGCAAGGCCATAGTGAGTTAAGATTACATGAACCCCTGTCTTAAACCATAGTAAGACAGGAGGCTAGGGAGATAGTTCTGTCAGTAAAGTGCTTTTTGCACAAGCATGAGTACAGTCCTCACAACCCAAATTTAAAAATCCAGGCACAGGGAGATAGTTCAGCTGCACAAAGTGCTCTTGCAGATAAGCTGAGTTTGAATCTAGGCACTTATGTTGGGCATCGTCCATCTGTAACTCTGGCTCCAGGGAATGTGACACGTTTTCCTGGCCTCTGCAGACACTGCACTTGTACACACAGATCATACACATTTATGTAATTTAACCTATTATATAAATATTTATGTGTTTGCTTGTGTGTGAAGTAGAGGTCAGAGACAATTTAAAGGGATCAGTTCTTTCCTCCTGTATCATGGGTTCCAGGAACCAAACTCAGATTACCACTGAGCTATCTTGTGAGTCCCACAGCGTAAGACTGTTGTTGGCTTCTTTATTATTAGATTATGGAGAAGTAAGCGCGTTTTGATGGTGTTTGTTGTTTGATACTAGATTGCCAAAGACATGGAACGCTGGGCTAAGAGTTTAAATAAGCAGAAAGAAAATTTTAAAAACAGCTTTCAACCTGTCAATTCGTTGAGAGAAGAAGAAAGGAGAGAATCTGCTGCAGCAGATGCTGGCTTTGCTCTTTTTGAGAAGAAGGTAATGGTAACAGGAGTAGCCACACTTGGTAATGGCTGTCTGTGTGACATTTGAGGCTTATGGCTTGTTCTGTTTTCTAGGGAGCCTTAGCTGAAAGGCAGCAGCTCATCCCTGAGTTGGTGCGAAACGGAGAGGAAGAAAATCCCCTTAAAGTAAGGAAGTACCAGCTGTGTTTTAACCAGCTGTGTGGTTTATGTCCCACTTTGAATCTCTGCTACATCTTGGCTAATGCAGTTCCCTCTTAAAATGGGATGCTTTTCTCTGTCAGTGGGTATTTGGAACAGCTTTGGCATATAGAATCCACATTGAGAGCTTTGTGTGCTGTGCCTGAGATCAGGTGAGATGGACCGATGAATGAAGCCTGAATCCCTAAGCTAAGTAAATTGGCTTTTGAGGCATTTGTAAATAGAATTTTTAATGGTCTGGAAAGAAAATTAGGACGAAGTGAAAACTTATTTTCCTTGATAGATACTGGGCTAGCTGGGCCGTCGCTCTGATCTGTTGTGTTTGGAGTTTTTATGCACATTTATGCACGGTCAGTGGTTTGGAAAGTCATCTAAGAAACCGTTTCTTAGGCTTCACGGGGTTAGTTCTAGAAGGCTGTTCCATATAATTGATGAAGTGTTGTTTACTACTAAAAGACAACACAGAGCAATGGAGATTCTCTCACATTTTGGTGCTGTTTCATCTGGAATTTCCAATGACCCATTTTCATTTTATTCCCAGAGAGGTCTGGTTGCTGCTTACAGTGGTGACAGTGACAATGAGGAGGAGCTGGTAGAGAGACTTGAAAGTGAGGAAGAGAAACTAGCTGACTGGAAGAAGATGGCCTGCCTGCTGTGCCGACGTCAGTTCCCAAACAGAGATGCCCTAGTCAGGCACCAGCAGCTCTCTGATTTACACAAGGTGGCCTTGCTTCTCAGTGCTTACTGGGCAAGGGAGGGAATTTAATGGTGGGAGTGGTGACTCTGGTGAAGGTTCAGTAAATAACCTTCTGTTGCATAGGTACCTGGTGGTGTAGGAGATAAGAGAATCATTGCGTCACACACCCCAGGATTTGGTTTGGATGCTATGGTGTATTGAGATTTGGCCAGACTATAAAACAAAGTACTAATGTTATAACATTTCATATTAAAGTGGTCTGAATTCTAAATGTGTCTGTAAACTCTTTTGTAATAGCAAAATATGGACATCTACCGAAGATCAAGGCTGAGCGAGCAGGAGTTGGAAGCCTTGGAGCTGAGGGAGAGAGAGGTAAATCCTTGGACACTTGTGTTTGGATGAGAACCCCGACATGCCTGCCTTTAATACTTTTTGTTTTGTTTAGATTGAGTCTTGCTATGTTAACAGGTTGGCCCTGACTCTTGCGCTCATGTCTTCCAAGTAGCTGCCACTATAGACCTGTCCTGCCCCACCAGTCTTTATTTTGCTTTTATGTGTAGCATTTAATTCCAGGTTCCTAAGCAAAGTGGAAGAGTGTATCAAAAACACTTTGTCATCCAGCCCTTGTACGTCGTGTACACTGTGTTTTATGAGCCCCACAGTGGCTTTTACTCAGGAAAAAAAATTGTTTCCTTTTGTGTGCTGCTAGTACAAGTTTTCCTGAGCGATAAAGAAGACTTCAAATTAGGCACTGAAGACAGGAAAGCATGTGATGATTTCCCAGTGATCTAGAAGGGAGGAGTGGGCTGCAAATGTTAAATGGGGCAGAGAACAAAGGTTTTATTAGTTTGTCGTGCCTGTGGGATTAGTTAGTGATTAATGAGATAGAGCCAGATAGAATAGTAAGTGCATATAGAGGCCTATACATTAAAAATAATTTAGAAGTTTCTTGCCCCGGGATAAATCTGAGGTGTCTGTACTCAAAGCTTTTGCTTTCCCCATTGATTATAGTGCCAGCTTTCAGGGATTTGCTGGGTAGGTCTCAGGAAGCCTCTTTTAACACTTCTCTGTTTCTGGAAGTAGGCCTGTCCAAATGCTACCTGGCGATGGGTAGTTCTGGCCTCCTCATCTTTAGGACAATAACAAGCAATGAGACCAAGAGTGGTAAAGGAAACAAAGGAATTTGGTATTGAAGTCCACACTAAATAGGCTCTAGGTTAAAGAGTACTGCAAGTTAACATCTGCATGTTTAAGACTATTGAAAGTTGAAATGAGGATACTCCTACCTTATCTTTTTATTGTCATTTTCTATATAGATGAAATACCGAGATCGAGCAGCAGAAAGAAGAGAGAAATATGGAATTCCAGAGCCCCCAGAGCCCAAGCGCAAGAAGCAGTTTGATGCTGGCACTGTGTATGTGATGTGCACCATTTTCCAGTTCATTAGCTAGAGCTCTGGCTGTTTTAAGTAACTGTGTGTTTGCCACTGGCAGGAATTACGAGCAGCCCACCAAAGATGGCATTGACCACAGTAACATTGGCAACAAGATGCTGCAGGCTATGGGCTGGCGGGAAGGCTCAGGCTTAGGAAGAAAGTGTCAAGGCATCACGGCTCCCATTGAGGTAAGTATAGACTCTGACACTCATAGGCGCTGGGTGTGCAGGCTTGGAGGGTATTAGGCAAAGGCACACTTTCCCTGAAACTCTTTATCTCCCTCATTGTGTTCTTGCTTTTGAGATGGGGTTGTTTCTTTCTTTCTTTTTTTTTTTTTTTTTTGAGATAGGGTCACACCCACCCACCCACCACCCGTGTAGCCATGATTTTCCCAGAACTCACTATGTAGACCAGGCTGGAATCAAACTCAGAGATTTATATGCCCCTGCCTAGAGAGTGCTGGAACTAAAGGCATATGCCATAGGCCTAGTGCTGCGCCCCCCCCCTTTTGTTTTGTTTTGTTTTGTTTTGTTTTGTTTTTCGAGACAGGGTTTCTCTGTGTAGCCCTGGCTGGCCTGGAACTCACTCTGTAGATCAGGCAGGTTGTGAACTCAGAAATCCGCCTGCCTCTGCCTCCGCCTCCCAAGTGCTGGGATTAAAGGCGTGCACCATCACTGCCTGGCTTCTAGTGCCCTTTTTAAAAATTAAAATTTGGAGAGATAGTTTATCAGTTGAGAGTGCTTCCTCTTCTTGCAGAGGACCCAGGTTCAGTGCCCTGCACCCACTTAGGAGTCACCACAGGCACTGCATACACATGGTGCACAGACATACGGGCAAAATATTCATAAACATAAAAATGGATGAATAATTAAAATATTCCAGGACCAACAAGATGGCTCGACAGGGAAGCCTAGCAACTTGAGTTAGGTCCCAGAACGTACATAAAACTAGAAGAGAACCATCTTTACAAAGTTGTCCTCTGACGTGCATGCACCATGCCATATATTCCCCCCACACAGAGACAATATTGTTTTTTATTTTTTAAAGAAAAATTAAGGCCAAGACAGTGGTACAGGGCTGTTTTTGGCAGACTGAGGCAGGAGGATCCCAAGGCCTAGCTGGTCAACTTAGGCCCTGTCTTGAGCCTACCCACCCCAACTCACCCATCTTAAATTTAAACATAGGAGAAGAAATCACTCAATTTGTCAGAGCCCAAACTGAGACAGGAACCGTACTAGAGAGTGCCCCACCATGCCCTGGTAGCACAACCATTGTCAAGCTTGTTTTTATTTTATGCAAGCATATTTCCCCAGTGCATATGAGTTTTATTGGCATTATCCATCCTGTTGGAATTTGTGCCTGTAATTACCTTTCCCAGGCCTCAGCAAAATGCTTTAGAGGCCTTACTAGACATGAATGCTCACTGAATAGACATGCAATGGTGTAAGTGTGTTCATTTTCCTTAGCCACTTTTATTGCCCTAGTCCTTAAAACTGCCTTCAAGGTCCAGTGTCGACCCTTGTCTTCTCATTATGGGTAGTTTTGTTCAGTGGTGTGGGAAGGATGAGAAATGGGTGCAATCCATAACCTGCTTACCAGCTACTAACCATCTTTTTGTTTCCCCAGGCTCAAGTCCGGCTAAAAGGAGCTGGCTTAGGAGCCAAAGGCAGTGCATACGGATTGTCAGGTGCCGATTCCTACAAAGATGCTGTTCGGAAAGCCATGTTTGCCCGGTTCACTGAGATGGAGTGAGACCGGAGAAGCAATGCTGAGCACAGGGAGCAAGCCATCTCCTCAGTTGCTCTTACTACCTGTCTCTAAGGGCATGCCTTGTGCTATTAATAGTTTTAGGGTGAACCACTTTGTTCTGAGGGGTTCTCTTACCTTAAATGAGCTCCCTTATGTGGGTTATCTGGTAAACAACCTTTCTTCCCACCTGAGGGTTTGTGAACAGAGGGGACAGTGGGCTTTTTATACTAAGGTGTATATAGTGTAAATGTAATGTGTTTTACATGTTGTAGCCAGTGTTGTGTCCCTGCTTCCTGGGGGCTTGAGAAGCTCAGAGTGGTTGTCAACACCAAAGCCACCAATGTCATTTATTGTTGTTATGTCTTTTCTTGGCAATAGCCTTGTGTATATTTGTATATTATACATTTGTACAGAATTTTGGAAGATTTTCAGTCTAGCTGCCGCGTCTGGCTCCTTTACAAAAGAAAAACCTTCAAAAACGGGTTTCCTGTGTCTTTATTGAGAGAATGGGTGGTAAAGGCAGTTGAGCCAGTGGGAGCTGTGGTTTTTCTTTGTATTTGGCTTCTTTGATATGAGTTATAAAACCTAAACTAGCCTTAAAAACTCTTCATATGACCCAGGCTGGTTTGGTACTTGTAATCTTTTGGCTTCCCTCTGCTTCCAGTTCCTAAGCACGGATGGGACTGCTTCTGTCCCAGTGTTCAGGTTCTAGGCCTGCCAGGGCACAGAGTACATGACTAGGTTACTGCTCGTCAAAATAGAACCTCCCTTTTAGATCATGTTTATTTATGTAATGTCTGCATATGTGCATGTTGGCGCCCACAGAAGCCACAAGAGGGTGTTGAAACCGAAGTTGTGAGCTACCTTGTGGGTGTTGGGAATCAAGTGTGGGTCCTCTGGGGAGAACAAGTGCTCTAAACCACCGAGCCATCTCCAGTCCCTGTTTATTCTCAGTCTACCTATGTAACCAAGGCTAGCCTTGAACTTGGGGTCTTCCTGCCTCAGCCTCCAGAGTGCTGCATTTATGGGCATGATCCTCCCTGCCTTGACAGTGGTTCAGATAAAGCCTCTTTCTCCCTTGCTGGAATGAAGGTGCCAACACTCACCCCCAGCACTCTTCACTTGCAGGGAAAGGTGCTGTGGCACATTTATGGGGCTTCCGTCCTTAACATTTGGGCAAGAAACATTTTGGCCCAAAAGACTTAAATGTGATTGATCTTAGGGCCTTGTACATATGAAATGTCATTCTTATGTTTGCATGTCTGTACCTGTGTACCAGGAGTATTGGCAGATCCCCTGGGAGCCCTCATTGGGTATTGGGAATCAAATTCAGGTTTTCTGTAAGAGCAACCAGTATTTAATTCTTGATCTGTCTCTCCAGGTTGTTGCTGGATTTGATTTGACTAGGGAGCAGGGGAGCAGTTTATATAGTCCTGGCTTTCCTGGAAATCCCTATGTAGACTAGACTGGACTTGAACTCACGAAGATCCTCCTGCCTTCACCTCTCAAATACAGAAACTATGGTTGTACCACCACAGCTGGGCAGAAAGTGTGTGGGTATCAAACTCAGATGGGTGCTACAACAACCAGTATGAAATTGTTTTAAACAACACTGGTTTGATGTTGTCAGGCAAGGTAGTCTGTGTTCAGGCATGGACCTTACACAGTTGGGATGTAGAATAGGAAGGACTTTAAATGGGCCAGTCTCAGCCAGCTGAGTAGTTCCCTGGAGAGATGTGTTGCAGCTTTGCTAGGCAAAGTGAGACCAAATGCAAAACTCCCAAGTGTGGGCATACATGGCAACCACTCAGAGATGAGGCCACATTCCCCACGCTTGGGCACTGGATGTGTCTGTCAGCTGGACAAGTGTCTGCCCTGGGGACAATCAGCCAGTCCTACCTCCAGAAGCCTCTAGGGAGAGGGTAGTGACTCTACCACCTGAGCAGCAGTCTTAAGCAGCCTAGTTAGCTGCATCTGACAGACAGCATGGATGAGTCTTCAGGTGAACACAGGTAGGATGGGCTCTGGAAGCTTCTGATTACCTGCAGTGGAATCATCAAAGCTTGGATGGTAGTGTCTGCCCTGCAGAAGGCAGCCCTCCCTCAACCATCTCAAGCCTTAAGTTGACTGCCACACACTTAAATCACACAAGAGCACTTAAATCCTTCTTACACTGCTTGTTAGAAGGGGAAGAGACTTTCACATTGTACTTCAGCCACACCTCCTACCATGCAGCTGAGCACAGGTTTTTAAAATTTTACAGACTTGGGACTCAGGTATAGCTCTCAGCCCTGATAACAGATACCTCCTGCTAACCTGCCTATGGAGTGCCTGTCCTCCTAACCATCTTTGATTGGGTTTGAGGTGTGTGCTGCTGAGGTAATGCAAATTCCCCATCAGCCTAGGCTGACCTGCAGGAAGCCTCCAGGGTTTCTGAGTCCAGACTGCCCTTGGCTGGGACAGCTGCTACAATGTGCAGGGCTTTGAGGACCATCCAGGAGCAGCTGTCATGGCTGTGCATCAAACAAGTTTCAAAGCCCAGATGAGTAGCCAGGCCTGAGCTAAGCTCTCTAGGCATGCAAAGTCTGGCTGGGGGATCTCAAAGGTGCCGAAGTCCAACTACCCCTATTCAGGAGGGGGTGAAAGCCCTTAGGGACAGGTGGAGTGATTAAGGGGACGATTGCTCTCAGGAGCCCCAGTTCCTGAGAACAGTGCTATATGTGGCCACAAGGTGGCAGCGCTCCATCATCTATCTGTCCAGGCCAGTTTGGGCAGTAGTAAGCCTGAGGCACTGGAAATGCGCAAGGCTTCTTCCTAATCTGAAGATAGGGAAACACTGCTAAACTCAAGACCATCAAGTACTTTGTTGCCAAGGCTGTAAGCTTCCCAGGGGGTCCTCCAAAGCTCCACTAGCTAAAAGGGTGTTTTCAGTATAGTGTATAACCCTAGCACTTAAGAGCCAGACAGTGTAGGATTGTTATAAATTCAAGGTCAGCCTGAGCTACATAGGCCTTTGGCCTTGGCTGGAGAGATGGCTCAGCAGATGCTTAGGAGCGTGGGCTGCTCCTGTATAGCACCTACTTTGGACTGTTGACAACTGCCTCTAACTGTAGCTCCAGATCTGACCCCTCTGATCTCCATGGTCATCTTCCTTCACCTACACAGACTCATACACATAATTAAAAACATAAAATTGTCACCTGGCAAGGTGCCATACACACCTTTAATCCCACCATTTGGAAGGCAGAGGTCAGTGGATTTCTATAAGTTCCAGTTCTGCCCGGTCTAGATAGTGAGATACAGGCCAGCCAAGGTTACATAATGAGGGCCTTTCTCTAAAAAATAGAAGAAAAAGGAAGTGCCACAGCCACAGCACGTAGCTGTGGGGCTGTGGAGCAAGGACCAGACTGGCCCTGTGTACTGTGAGTGCTCCAGTCTCGGAGCAATCCTTTCCTACCCAGGTGAAGAAGTTCTTCGGTCGATAAAATGCATTTCTACCTCATGCATCTACATAATTATTGACTTAGATGTAGTTCATATCAGACCTGAAGCTTGTAGCTCCACCTTCCATGGGGAGTTGCCTAGAGCTCTCAAATGGAAGCTAGGGATGCCCACAGGCCTTTATCCTTGTCTTCTAAAAAGTGGCAGGAAGGGTAGCTCTAAATAAGCCGATGCTTCAGTCAGAATAAACTCTAGAGAGTTAGCCACACCTAGACAAAAAAGCCAGTTCCAGCAGAAAGTACAGGGTCCTCAGATCTGGCTCAGTCCAGGCTCCATTCTCATCCAGTTTAGAGAGAATACTGAGGTTATAATTGGAGGTTACTGCTGGGAAATGCTGGTGCCTGATTCCAACCTGGGTGCCTTGTCAAACCTCAAGATCCGAGGCCATCAACTCAGGTTCAGGGTTACCTGCTGGGTAGGATGGTGACAGGATTGGCTGACGAACAAGCTGAAAGCTAGAGTCTCCCAGACCCTCTGAGGACCTGACAGGCCCTCGTGTTCACAGCCTGTGGAAATTGTCAGGCCCCAGCACCATACTCTGGAGTGATCTGGGCTTTCAGATGTACCCTTAATGCCCTAGGGAGAGAAAGAAGAAAGACAAAAGACAAAGAGCAAGACCTAGAGGATGCTGGGAAGAGAAGCTGAAGAGATCTGCAGCTGCTGCAAGGGGGTGGGAGGCTGAGGGGGCAAGATAAGAAGGGGAGGAGCAGTCAGCAGAGGGTCTGGGGGAGTTTTCCATTCTGCTCTGAGACTTCTGAGATAAGACAACTCTGCAGTGGGTGAATTTAGCATGCTAATGAGACACTGTGGGGAGGGAGGAGCTAGGATTCCTACTCAGTTCTCAGAGGCTAGGAAGCCCCCTGAACCCAGGTGTAGATTCCCCTTTCCAGGCTCCCAAGTCCCAGGTAAGCATCAACACCCAGTGTCAAGCTAGACAGACACTATTTGAGAATGATTCATGGGAGCAATTAAGCTTCCCTTCATCTCATCGTTTCTTGACTTGATGCCAGAACCAGACTGGGTGCAGGTGTGGAAGCCCACCATAGCCTGCCCTGCACATGATGCCCTACCTACTGGACCTGGAACATGGCAAAGTTGAGTTCATATCTTGAGGGGTACCACAACTGGGGCTTCCTTCTCTTCTACTTTTCCATCATTGACTAGGCTGAGGGGCCACCTTCTGCACTCAGGTGGTGGGTGCACAGACCTCGTCATCCAGCAGTAGTAGGCAGTATGGATATTTTCCCAGAAATCTAGACATATGCAAGGGCCACTACATCAAATGCCTGCAGTCTAATGTGTAAAGCATGTATACTATGTATACCTCTGTCCTAACCATTGGCACACAGGGCAGGCAGAGTCATCAAAGTTTCTCCCTGTGTGCCAAGTACAGTCTGGAGGGAATCAGATGTGCTCACCCCTGAAGGAAGGAGACCTCCTCGGGCAGCTGGTTGGGAACTAAGATAAGACAGAACTTCCAGGGTTATAGCATGAGATGACAGCACAATCACTGCCTGGTACATACTCTCGGGCACATACTCATTCTGCAGGGCCCCCTTGTTTGATGACTTTTTTGTTTTTTTAAGTTTTTCAGTGGGGTTGGGGGTGGGGGAGAGACGTTCAAGACAGGGTTGTTTTGTGTAATCCTGGTTGTCCTAGAACTCAAGATCTGTAGACCAGGCTGGCCTAAATTCAGAGATCCACCTGCCTCTGCCTCTCGAGTGCTAGGGTTAAAGTCATGTGCCATTATGCAAAATTTATTTTTTTAATGTGTATGGCTGTTTTGCATGCATATATATGTCTGTGTACCAAATGCATGCCCGGTGCCATTGGAAGCCAAAAGAGGGCAGCAGATCCTCTGGAACTGGAGTTACAAATGGTTGTTAGCTACCATGTGAGTGCTGGGATTGGAACCTGGGTTGCCAGCATCCACATCCCCCTCCCCTTTTCCAGGGAGTGGTTCTTAGACATTCCCTGAGCTCCTGCAATGGAGCAAAAGGGGCCAACCACTGCTCAGTTTCAGAGCTGAGTCAAAACTGCAAGAAGACTGGACAGAGGGATGGACTAAATGTCTCTAGGTCTCAGAATACAGCAGCCACACCAGCCCCAGAAGAGAGGGAGAGCCCAGGGACTGGTAAAATTAGACCTCAGCCCACCCAGCCCTGCAGCTCATGCAGGGTTCTCACATCTGACTCTGGGCTCCAGAGGTTGTCTGGCCTCACTGATTAGACTGCCATCTCTTCACAATGATCCTTACAGGCCAGGCTTCCCTCCTTCCCCCCACACCCCCACAGGAAAGACTCTCCACGGTGAGCTGGGCTCTTCTCCCCGACAGGGATCTCTCAGGTTGGATGTTCTCTCTACCTTTCCCTGGCATCAAAACACTGGTACAGAGCTCCCTTCTGAGCTCCTCAATGCTGCTCTCTACCAGACTCAAATACACACTGTGAGCAAGCGTGGTAACCACACACCCTGAGCATCACACACGCCCCACCCCTCCCCACACACACGGATTTTTCTGGTTCTTATTAATGTAAATGAAATCTGCTCGGAGCTAGCGTCCTTAATGGAAAGCGGTCCTGGAATTTGTGCACACATGGGGCAGGGGGCGGGGGTGGGGGCTGAGATTAACTCTTGTGCAGCCAGACTCAGTCTAATCAGGTTGCAGTGACCCTGGAGCAGCATGGGACTTGGTGGAGACCAAGGAAGTTGTTCAGCTCTTCCCAGAATTGTGAGCTTCATGGTAAGAGTAGCAGATATTCATCTGCAATCTATCCCTTGTCCTCGACCAGCCGGACAGGTGGAGAGATTTCTTACCTGAAGAGGGCAGCCTGGATGGAAAAGGGAAATCCTTGATCAAGATAGAGCCTAAACCTGGCTGAGACCTGGAAGACATGGTAACTGGCTAACAGGCTGTGTGTCTTGTCCTTCAACTACATACCCGTATTTGGGAGGTAGAACCCAGACATCCTGCACAAAGGCCCACCTTTGAAATTCTCCCCCTCTCCCCTCCACTCCATAGATCTTCTGGGACCATCAGTGTGACTGGAGCGGGGACAGTGGAGAGAGGGAGTTTGGGATTGTATGCCCCAAGGCCAGTTGGCATGAGGGGACCAGGGCGGAAAGGCTTTGGCTAGGAGCCTGCAACATGCCCTGCTTGGCTTCCTTCCTCTAATCTGAATGCTTGTTCTGGCACAGCCCAGAGCCTGGCCCCAGAGGAGCTGTGTTTTACTGCCTTCCGTGGCCCGGACAGCGATGTCTGCTTCTTTAGCGGGGGTAGGGGAAGAGTCTAAGATTTCAATTTCTCCCAGGTGTGGCTCAGTCTGGAGGATGCCTTAGGGAGGCTGGCGGAGCCACCCCATCCCCGCCCCCCACATCTACAGTTGGTGTGTTAGAGTACCCGAGAAGCTCTGATGAGTGGGGGTAGGAAGTGGGGAGGAGGGCGGGAGCTCAGGAGGACTCCCTGAGAGGAGGTAGTGGCCCTTTGAAGGACTGTGTCAGGAGGTGGAGGTAGAGGGACAGGAGGCTTAAAGGGAATTGAGGGACAGGAGCAAAAAGATGAGGAAGGAAAAACAGGGGTGGGGGTTGGGGAGCTGGTGAACAGTGGCTGAGGGCTTGGTGGGCAGGGGCTAAAGAAGAGGGGGGAGTTGAAAGACAGGGGCTCAGAACAGAACTGACTTCCAAGAGGGACAATAGGCTGAGACGCCTCCTCCCCACCCACACCTGTCAGGCAGCTGGGGGAGGAGGACTGACCCAGTTAGCTGCCTTTCCCCGTAGGCTTCCACTAATGAGCGCTCTGGGCTTTGGGAGGGAGCCTTCCCCCCCCAGGCTGTGCCTGAGGCTGTCCCTTCCCCCTGTCCCCTCATTATTTACCGGGGTGTTCATTGGCTCTAGCTGTCCTCCTTATCTTTAGGAGCGTTCCAGAAGGAAACACTGGGCCCCAAAATATTCCCTCTTTACCCTTAGTCCCCCTCTTCCCCATGCCGGGGAGTCTTTGTCTCCCCGGTCCCGGCTGTGCCGCTCAGCTCTACGCTGCGGAGAGCTTTGATTCCACCTGTGGGTCTCACCAGCATGCCAATGAGGAGAGACAGCGGCAGGGTGCCGGTGGCTCGAAGGAGAGCTAGGCTGAGGATCTGACAAGACCTCCTCCCCCAGGTGGCCAGCCTGCGTGGTTCACCTAGGTTTGCAATGCCTGTGGCTAAAGAGAAAAGAAGCTCATGGTAGGCAAAAGGGGGAGCACAGATCTGGAGGATGGAGAAAGGCGGCAGCTTGAGGAGAGTTTTTTGGGGGGGAGATGGTAGCAGGGTGCTCAAGAAGGGGGGAAAGCCTGGAGCGATCTGGGAGGAGGGTGTGGGGCTGGAGACTGTGGCGCACCACGCACTGTTCCTTCCACAGCAAGAGCAATAAGCTCTGAAGGAGCACCGTGGCTGGGAGTCTATGCTGTAGATGCACCACTCTCTGGGCAGTGCAGGCCTAGGACTGTGTGGGGAATAAGCTCACACCGGATGGGTGATACTAAGAGCCAACTGTGGGTGAGGAGCTGAGCTCTCAAACACTCCTGATGGGAAGACAATCTAAGAAAACTACCTCGTCTCAAGTAGCCTTGTTTCCTTGGCCTCCTCCCCCATTTTCCTGGGGACACAAGGTCTGCCTGCTGGATTATACCCAAGATGTCCCTTACCCTGTCCCGCTATCCATCTGTCTCCTCCTCCAGAGGATCCCAGCACAGCACCCTCCCCTCCCAGCACCCTCATTAGGAAAGGGCTTTGAGATCCTTCTACAGCATCTGCCCCCCTGCTGCCCACCCCTCTCCTAGCCAGCTGCAGGCTCTAGGCCCTGGAACCTGATAAATATTTATGCAGAGATAAGCAGAATCTGCCAGGTCCTGGCCCAAACCTTTGTCCTGAAAGCTGTTGAGAGAGGCTGCCTCAAAACCACAAGTCTTTAGCTTCTGGGGGCAGCCTCATCTAAGTAGACAAGGATGAGTCAGACTCAGAGAAAGCCTACTGGCCTAGGACAAGGCTAAGGAGCAGATGGTGGTGAAAGAACCATGTCTAAGATGCCACACTAACCAGAGCCCATCACCCTTCATCCTGACCCCCACCCCACACATTCTCTCCACTTCCAGGCTGAGTCGGCCAAGGAGGAAGACAACTGTCTGTACTTGCTCACCACCATCCACCAAGATGCTACCCACCATTCTGGCTAATGGCTTAAGTAACCCTCTAAGCCAAGTCACCCATTGGAGGACGGAAGGGATGTCTGTAAAACCAGTGGGGGCTGGATAGGGTAGCAGGAGGGCCACTCAGCACACATCTGAGAAACAACTATTGGCGAAGAACCCCAGCTTCCTGTCATAGGTTATAAAACCTCAAAGATCCTCCCCCAGCCTGGAACTTGCTCTTCAAAGTCCTCTCATCTTCCACTTACACCTTCCTGTGGGAAAGCCAGGACAAACAGCAGGAAAGGCTAAAGATTATTCAATGAGGAAGACAGAGCCTGGGGCGGTGGTGGTACACACCTCAGAAGGCAGAGGCAGGCAGATCTCCGTGAGTTCGAGGCCACCCTGGTCTACATATCTAGTTCCAGGTCAGCCAGGGCTACATAGGAGACCCTGTCTCAAAAATAAACAGTACATAAATAAGTCAACTACACTGCTCATGTCGAGGAGCGGTAACCTGTGGGCACTGCCCCTGCTACATGAGCGTGTCTTCTTGGGATACAGCTAAGCTCCATGCTCAGGGAGCTACACTCATGCTGCTAGAAACAAAACAACTGGAGTTTGGGGTAAACACTGTTCGGAGTTCTTGAGCAAATACTGCATCGGAAAACAGAAGTATACTTTTCCTAGGCGGGGCTGGGGGTGGGGAGTGGGGCTCATAAAACGTGGGTAAATATTGGTGATTTCCAGACATAAATATTGTCTTGTGTTCGTGGGCGTACATATGGCACGTTGAGCTGAATGAAAATGTTACAGGCACAGGATGGGAGTAACATGCTGGATGTGGTAAATTCGACCTCCTGTAGAGTTAGGGCTCAGGGCAGGGTGGAAAATGTGCTTTGTCTCCTGTGTAGGGGACCCAATGACAGTCCTTAGTTTAGGAATTCAAAGCAGTCCTTACTTAGCTGGAAATGGGAGCTCATCCCTGTAATCCCAGCACCCTGGGGCAGAGGCAGAAGCTCAAGGCTAGCCTGGGCAACATAAATTAGAATACAGGGTGAATCTTGAAATTGAGTCATTAGTAGTAGAAATGCCCAGTAGAAAGCCAGGCATTAGCCTGGCAGTGGTGGCACACGCCTTTAATCCCAGCACTTGGGAGGCAGAGGCAGGCGGATTTCTGAGTTTGAGGCCAGCCTGGTCTACAGCGTGAGTGAGTTCCAGGGCTGCACAGAGAAACCCTATCTCGAAAAACCAAAAAAGAAAAAAAAAGAAAAAAGAAAAAAGAAAAGAAATCTCTGTACCAGGGCTTGAGACCCAGGTGATCTATGGGGTCATCCATGGTTTCCTGACCTGTTGTCATGTACACTTCCTATAGCCCAGGCCTGCCCAAGCTAAGATCATGGATTTGGTGAGGTGAAGGCAGACCAAGTAAGCCTAGGGTTCTTACCCTACCCCCCACACACACACCTAGTAGCCTTCCATTCCCTGGCCCCTGCTTATTCTGTCTGGCCCCAGACCCTCTTCCTCCTGTTCAGGGAAAGCTTGGGAGCAGCACAGCAGAAGAACAAGTACACTCTGTGCAGTCTATGGGCAGAGATGGACCCAGCCTGGGGCTAGAGTCTTCCCCCTTTGGGGTCAGCCTGGGGCCTAATTCTCAAATGGTCACATCTACAGGGCATAGGCAGAGCAGAAGGGAATACTGTGAGACAGTGGCTGAGTCCCACAAGGTCTGGCCCACCCCAGATTGAGTGGAGAAGAAGATGGATATAAACTTGTTTGCCAAGGACAGCTTGAAAGTGTCTGTCTGGAGAGGGGTCATCTTAGGACAAACATGTCCTTGCAGTCTCTAGTGTGTCCACAGGTGTGAAAAGTATGTGCCCAGTCCTATCAGGGATCCAGATCAGTGTCTCCTCCCTGCCAGCAACAATGGTTTCATGCCTAGGGACCCAGATGAAGGCTCCAGCTTACTCTTCTTGGTCTCTGCCTCCTCCATGCTGGTAAAAACAGGGCAAACAAAGCCATGCAGGGTAGTCTCTGTGCTTCACAGAACCGCTACTGGTGCCTTTTAAGATGGCTCAAAGCCGGGCAGTGGTGGCACACACCTTTAATCCCAGCACTCGGGAGGCAGAGACAGGCGGATTTCTGAGTTCGAGGCCAGCTTGGTCTACAGAGTGAGTTCCAGGACAGCCAGGGCTACACAGAGAAACCCTGTCTCAAAAAAAAAAAAAAAAAAAAAAGCTCAAACATCTTGCTGTTGAGTTCCATAATAAATTCAGTCTCCAAGAGAACCAACTCCTGTAAGTTGTCTTAAGCGTGAACACACAAATATACAAATAAATACACACACACACACACACAAACAAATGTGATAAAAAATGTAAAAATCAAAACAAAACAAACAAAAACCAGAACAATTGTTGCCACAGTTAGTCAGCACCTCCAAAGTGGCTAATCTAGCGTCACTGGAACCTGGGGGTAGGATCCTGAAGGGGTAGCCCTGAACCCCCACCTCTGGTCCCAGTCCCCATACCAGTGACAAAGGCCCTAGGCCTAAGAACTGAGACACTGACTAGTCCTTGGACTTGGGGAATGGAAAGGAAAGCCTTTGCCTCCCTCTCACCCAGGAGTAGCGGGTCTCCTGGAGCAGCAGGCTACACCAGACACACCAGACTCTTGAAGCACAGCAGGCAGCTTTAGCTGCCCAGGGCTTCTTCATCTTTCCTGTCCCTGCTAGGGCTGTTCTTCCAAACCTCCACAGAAACTTATTTTCTTACTCTCCCAGGTTTATACAGCTTTCCCAGGTAGCCCAGGTTCAGCAGCCTGCCAGGTACATCTGTGTCTTCTCAGAATCCTGGTGACCAGGCCAAGCCCTCAATTCAAGGGAACTCTGGGCACAAACCCAGGACTCTAGACTAGAACAAGACCACTTAAAACTGGACTAGTGAACAGTCTGGGAAGGTCAGTACCTCAAGTCCCCACCTCCTTTTCTGACTTGTTCATGAGATGTCCACTCTCCCCATCCCCAGAGCCAGGTCTCCAAGGCCACAGGCAGTTCATAGACTCTCTGAAGCTCTGCTTCCGCTAATGCATTACTGGAAAAGCCTGAGACCCCAGGAGCCACGATGCTCCCAGGTGTGTCTATCAAGCATCTTATGGTGTCACTGGGTAACCCAAGAGACTCACTTTGCTAGCAGACTGTCAGACCATGGGGCCAGCCTGAAAGTCCAGTCCTTAGCACAGGGCCTATGTGTGTGAAAGGTCAGAAGTATAGTAATGACTGTATAGTCAGGGCTGAGCCTGCACCAGGACCTCCTCAGTTCATCTGTGGCTCTAGCTGCCAGGTTTGCCCTGAAGTCTCTGAGAGTGTCTTCAGGGATAACAAAGGACCCTTTCTGCCTCTCTCTGGACCGTCACACTGAATTAGAGTCTGGTGACTCTGAAGAGCAAGTTTGTAGATAAGATAACCGTTTCCGGTACAGCCATCCTCTGGCCGGGTGACTGTCATCATACAGGTTTGTGCATAAGCCCTCCAGGTGTGTGTCACAGCTTACTGTAAAGCTGTCTTCTAGGCAATCTGGGCCTGGTCCCTGCCATGTGCTATTTTCTCAGTACCTGAGACCAGACATGATGACTCTCCAGAGTCAGGAGCCAAGCCAGACAGTTTCTAAGGTCTGGGTTCTGTCTAGCTAGGAACCCAACGTTCCACTTCAGTTTCCTAGGCTGAGATGATATGAGATGAGGGTGGGTGGGTGGTGGGAACCAAGGGATTACTCCTCAAAATTCCTTTTCTTCTGACCCCCACTGCCAGGAAGAAAAGATTCAGCCTGGCCTTCTGGTCCCCTGAAAATTAGGGGTGAATAATTCTAGGCCCTCTAGTCCCCCCACCCCCAACTGCTCTAGCCCAAGCCCGCCTCCTCTGCCCACCCCCTCCGGCCATATCCCAAATCCCCAATCCCAGCAGCAGACCTGGTGTTTGCCTGTTGCCATGGTGATGGGATGCACCTTTCTGTTACTATGGCAACCAGCCAGGGGTTTTTAAAATTCAGCTGAGGTAATTTCCACCCCTCAATCCTCATCCTCAGACACCTTGTTTCTTCTCCTTTCTTCTGACTGTTAGAATGTTGGGGGGGGGTGCCCATAGCCACCAGCTAGGAGTGGAAGGTTAAAGGAGCAGCAGCAAGGCTGGTCCAGTGAGGATCCAGGCTAGATCCTGGAGAAAAGGATGGCTCTCTTCCCACTCCTCCTCAGGCCCAGGATAAGAGTCTCACATGGCTTGGCAGGCAGAGGCCAGCATACCTGGGGCCTGGGTGAGGACGCAGCCCATGTGGATGTGTGGCTCTAGAGAGGTACAGGAACATGGAAAGTCCACAGGGAACCTTGTCAGGCCTCTCACTATGTCCCCAGGGATCATCCTAGGATCTCAAGATATCAGGGCTCAGACCCTGGGCCAAGGGACAGATGTTGTTTGTGCTCTGTCCTAGAGCTAAGGAGCTTAGCATAGCAGAACCCTAGGCTGACCGGATTTGGGCAAAGGACATCTCAGGAAGAAAGGTACTGACAATATTGTCCAGCAACTTCCTGTCCCCCCTCCATCCCGAGACATCATTAAGCGCACTCATTGCAAATTCATGAGGGCCAATATCCCCTCCCTCTTTCTTGCATGAGAAGACTGATAGCCTAGGACAGACAGATGGATGTCCTCAACTCTGGCCAAGCAGAGTAGTCTGGGGCTGGGAGATAATGAGTCACAGACAGCACACACACAGAAGCTGAGACCGCCTTCTGTGCCTGTCCGTCACACCTTGGCCTGTCTCTGGAGCAGGCAGACAGAAGAGGTCAGAAGAAGGAGAGGAGGTTCCTGATGGTCCTGCAGCAGACATGGCCCCTCCCCCAGCTCTGCTCTGTGCCTGTTCCCCATCCCTTCCATCCCTTGGGCTGGGGGCCAGTGACTTTTTCCTCAGATTGCCTGTGGCTTATCAGTGTAACTCCAGCCCCAGGCCTGCTTTCCCAAAGCAAGGGACTACAGTGAGTCAGATGGGTGTCAGAGACAAATGGTAGCCACTCCCAGCTTCCCTGTCCCTTGGGCATTGCAGTTCTTCTGAGGGTCCAGAAGGATGAGTCAACTTTGGGATGTGACAGGTAAACCGAAGGCCCTGCCTGAAACTGGGCCTACCATGCCCCCCTTTCCCAATCAGGGAAGCCCTAGAGACCAGAGTGTTTAGGGGTAAGCATTGCCCTCCCTTGGCTCCAATCCCAGATTACTTCACCTGGGGTAGAGAGTAATAGGATGAAATTGAGAGTGATGGGGTGGGTGTACGCCTGGTGGGCTGGTGCCAAGGTGTGCCCCTGAGAAGTTACTCTATTCAACAGATCTGGTGATCTGGTGTAAGAGGTTTCTTGGGGGATGGGAGATCAAAAGGCCATCTTGGAGTAAGGACATAAGGGAGAGAGGCAGACAAGCAGACAGACAGGAAGACAGAGAAAGAATCACACACACACACACACACACACACACACGAGAGAGAGAGAGAGAGAGAGAGAGAGAGAGAGATGGGGTGGCTGGGGACCCGTTTCTGTGCAGCACCTAGCACACCTGGTGGTGGCAGGTGATGTAAACTTGCTATTAGGTCCCTGTGAGCAGGCCAATGGGATTGCCCGGATTACTGACAGACAGTTCCTACTGTCCTTCCCACCAAGCCCTAAGGCCCTTATAGGGTGCACGAGAGCCTGAACACCTGGGTCTGTTGTCCTCTGTGTGCAGGATAATAAAGTCTGTGTTTGACACTTTTTGTGAGTTATTATCCCCACCAGCCTTGTAGGCCCCACTGGCCCAGACAAAGCCACACAGTTTTCAATGGCAGGCGTCATTAATTCTTCTGTCCTTCTGCCAGCTGGTGTGATGAGTGGAGGAGGAGGGGTTAAATCAGGACCTCAGACAAAGAGGTGGAGAGGCAGAGGGAGAACTAGCTTGGACAGAGTTGTGCTACCTGACTTTTCCAGACTCCTAGACTAGAGAAGCCCCAGGCTAGGCTGAGGGGGAGGAGCCCAGGTAAGGAAGATGTCTCAGGCAAGGAAACTGTGGTCCCCAATCCTCTCCTGTGCATATCACTCAGCTGGTAGACTCCTGGGGATTGGCAGAGGCCCATGCCTCAGGCACTCACTTTTCTCGAACCAAAGGTAGTCTCCAAAGTTGTGCAAGTCAGGAACAACCAGACCCCCCTCTCTCCTCAACAACTCAGGATTTCCCAGATTCACCGAAGAGCTCCCTGGATTCAGGAAGTTGATGTTGAATCACACTGTAGGTCTGCTGGGACCTCCACGCTTGAGACCCCATGGCTAAAGTCCTGGGGATACGACAGACAGAGCTTTGGTAGTGTGACTTCTCAAGCTTGCCACCAGGTACAAAAAGCTTATGGTGCACCCATCCAGAGTCAAATGAGGGTTATAAGTTGAAAGACCCTCAGGGCCTGTTAAGACTGATCTGAGGTCCTCTGTAGGGCTGGAACAAGGCTCAGCTGGATGGACATGTAAAGAGTTCACTCAGCACTTGGGCACTGCCTAGACTCCCGGTACCTTCTCTCCTCTATTGTCAGAGTCTGCACCTTGCCCCTCCCCCTTGTGTGCTAATGCAGGGAGCTAGATATTCCCCTAGAACAGCCTGATTCTAATTGCTCCACCACAGAGGAGACAGGTCCCTGGGGCTCCAGGATCAGGTATCAGGGTCCCAAAACCTGTCTCCTTCTGTGCTGGGGGAAGACATTTAAGAGAAGAGCTGAGAATCTGCTAACAAGTAGCTATAGCCTAAGGGATGTGCCAGCTCAAACAGCATGTGTCCATGCTCTCTGGGCAGCCACCAGAGGCCAGGGGTCTGCACTCCTAATTTGTGAGATCACCAGTGGCAGGTGAACAGTAGCTCAGCTAAATCTCACACCACGCTAAATCTATGCACCACGGGCCTCAGCCCCCACCTTCGTCTCCTGGTGTCTCCCCTGGCCTACCTAGCACCATTCTTTCTGGCCTTCTGTGATGTAACAGCTCTTTCCTAAATTCCAGTTCTGTCTTTCTGGAAAGATGCCGAGCTCTCTGAAGGCAGAAGCCATGTCTGGCTGACGTCTACAGCCTTCCTGCGTGTTACCTATCACCCACCCTTTCCAAGGGCTGGGAAAGAGAATGCACAGGTTGTGTACTTGCAAATGGGGGGAGGGGGAGGGAGAAATTTGCTAATTAAACCTTTGAAAGATGCTTGTATCTTATGATCTATTGGTTGGATGGCTCAGTGTCCCCAAAGTTGACAGCTGACCAGTTTGAGCTTGCTATACTCTTAACCTCTTTTGCTAGCCCTGGACCAAGGGTGACCAAGGCAAATGTGCTCTCTCCATCCTACCAGAGATCACAGTGGGAGGACAGAGGGCAGATGAAGCCATTTGCTCTGTGATAGGGACCACAGGAGATGTGAACTACTGGGGAAGATGGATGAGGGAAACTGCCTTGAGGAGGAACCCTTGACAGGAACTAGCCAGACCCTAGGAGTCTCTGATGTATAACCTCCCTTACATCTAGAAAGAAATGGCAAAGAAGGTCAGAGGAGAGGTGTTGGGGACAGGGACTCGTCTTTGTTCATAATTGATAGCCTGGGGTTGTTATGCCAGAACAAGGCAGGACAGGGCTTGGGTCATTTCCCATCCATGACCTGAAGGACAAGCCAGCTCAGATCTTTCAGCAGCTCTTCTACTGATCCACCTGGAGATTAAAACCAACCAGGAAGTCTTTAGGAAACATCTCAGAGCAGCAACATTCTGAGATCAGCATGAGGGGGGTCTTCTAACCCCAGTCTTATCTGGACTCAGCTGTGTCCTTTCCCAGGCTCTGCCAGGCAAACCCAGATGCATGAAGGAGTGGATACCTGCTTTGCAGTTAATCCACCCCTCCCAGGATGTAAGGGTCAGTTCTCCCACATCTGGACAGGTGAAGCCTGTTTTTCAGCAGCCGCCAGGATGGAGCCAGCCTCCTTTCTGGGAAAGTGACTGCCCAGCTCAGGTTGCCTGAAATGGGCACCAGCAATGTGAACAAAGCAAACCTGGGTGGCAGGTGGGGCTGAGGCCTCAACAGTGTGGTTTGTCACAGTGGCTGCAGTGGGACAGCCCTCCAGCCCTGAGCTCACAGAATTCCATTGTCTTTCCATGATCAGCTATGCTGAAGTAATCTCAGGATCTCCTCAAACAGCATGAGTTCTCCTCTTGGTACACAAATGGCCAAATGGCTTTTGCTTCCCTTCTGGAAGACTTGGTCCTTTTTTTTTTTAGTTACATAAGCCCTGGCTGTTCTAGAACTCATTATGCAGATCAGGCTGGCCTCAAACTCACAGAGATTGATCTGCCTCTGCCTTCCAAATGCTGCGATTAAAGGCATGTGCCACCACACTCAACTGGTCCTTCCTTTCTTGAAGTCACATTGAAGAAGGCAAGCTGTCCTTCCCAGATTCCCAGAACCAAGGACATGTTGGCAAAGATAGTGCTAAGTGAAGTAGTGAACTCCAAGGTGACATGTGACCAATTCTAACAGGCTGGACTCCTCCCTGTTTCTTCAAGGCCATGGTTTACTTTAGACACTGAACTAAACCCAGGGTGCCATGGAAGCTCAATTGTCCTTACCCTCCTCCCTGGGAAGGAAGGAACTGATCTGAGTCACCTTCCTCTCTCCTCACTTGTGAATTAGCCTTGGGGTAACCCTATGACCCAAAGAGGGAGGCAGCCGGTCCGGTCTGGAAAATGGGGATGCCTGTTCTCATGGATGGAATGTGGAGTTGGTGAAGACCCTAGGGTCTAAGCCTCTGGACAGAGGAGTTAGCCTTGACACCTCTTTCCTCTAGGTAAGTTCTGTCTTTTACTTTAGCCATCGTTCCAAGTAAAAAGAAGTCGTGGTTTTTTGTGTGTCCTGACACTTTTAGACAGTGTCTGGTTATATGGTCCTGAGTGCTTTCAGGCCTGTATAAAGGGTTCCAGAGGACCCAAGGTCACACAGGATATCCGACTCTGTTCTTGCTGTGAGACCTTGGACCATTGGCAAGAGGGAGATGTGCCAACTCCTCCCACGGGGCACTCCAAAAAAGCGGTGACTACTCCCCTCAGAGTTCACTTCCCATTTCCTGTTGATTGGGTCTCAACCAGACAGGCATCCTCTCTCACCTCCCAATCGCCATTTCCTCCTCTTGCCCCTCCCCCACCCACACCGAACGAGAACCTGCTCCTACCCCCACCGAGTGGCTTCCTCTTACTGCTTCTCCATCTACTACAGTTAGGGCCATAATCCTCTGACTTTGTCTTACTTCTGGCATGTCATCCTCTCGGCCTCTGTCTTAAGAAAGCCCCGTGCCATCCTGAAATACCCCACCCTGCTAGATCCTCTTTCCCTAACTGAGGTTCAGGGACCCGACCCCCACCCCCAACAAACTTGGCCCCTTTCAGCTCCCCTCCCTTGCGGGCAGAGGCAGGGCGTTCAAGTCCATTTAATCTTGGCAGAATGCAATTTCCTGCTTCAGGGAGCTGGCGGGTTTAGAAGGCTTAATGAGGGGGGAGGGGGGAGACAGGGAAGAAGAGAGGCTGAGAGATGGAGACAGAGAGTCCCTGAGAAGGGTGGTCCAGGAAGTCTAGGGGGTGTGTCTGGGGTTGCCCCAGGGTGGGGGATCTTAGAGATCACACAAGGGTCAGCTCCTGCCTTCAGTCTCCCACTGGTAGGTCAGGGACCCCACCTGCAATGTTCTCTATGCCCAGCTATGAGGGTTCAAAGAAGGGGCATTGTCAACAAAACGTGGAGGGTCAGGGATAAGGACAATGTGTATGGTCAAGGGAGTAGTCTGGGCTCCAATGGGGGGATCGGGATTTAGTGAAAATGTGCAGCTAGCTTGGAGAACCGTCTGTGGAATGTACGTGTTGGGTGGGTCCCAGGAGGGTGTGCAGCTGGCAGGTCCCAGACCTCCAGGGGGTGGAGTAGCTGCCAGGTTGGAATTTCAGCCCAGAAAGGGATGCTTATCTGTATGCTGCCACCAAAGAGGCTGAGAAGATAAGGGACAAAGGGGCCTCTGAGGTGCCGGAAGCCTCACACCTGGTGGGGCAGAGTAGCCTAGAGCCTGCCTGACACCTGGAACACAAACAAGCCCCTCTGGAGAGACTGAGGCAAGATGTCCCCCTGTGCTCCCTGCCCTGAATCCCAACCTAGCCCCCCTCCCCAGCTCTACCCTTAGGTGGTCTCCCTAACCTGACTCCTCAGAAGTGCTTAGTGGAGCCGCAGCTCCTGCAAAGGAGTCCCCCAGGATGTGGAGATAAGTGGTCTGGAGCTAAGCAGAGGATTCTCCAACCCAGGAGAGGCCGATGAAAGGCAGAATGGAGGGTTCCTGCAAGGAAAAACAGTGTGGAAGCAGAGTCCTGAGGATGGGGAAGCTGCTGACACCAGGCTGCTGGGGAAGGGACAAAGCAGGCTCAGAACAGCCCGACCAGGGCTGCCAGACGCAGCAGCCATGTAGCCTGCAACCAGAGCCCCACTCTTCCTGCTGTGGATAGCCTTGCCAGGACCTGAGAAGATGCTGACATAAGTGGTGAAGTTGTCTGCCCCTTGGTGCTTTGGTCAAGGCTCTCTCTCTCTGGGCCTCAGTTTCACATTTATGCCCAAGGGTCATAACATTTACCAAATGGGAGCCTTTGGAAGCAGGGGCCCTGCCTCTGCCCAGTCAGGGTCATTTGTGGATGTGCTTGAATAGCACCCAGGTTTGAGAAAGACTAGGAAGGTAGGCAGAGAAGAAGGTAAATGGGACACGGTGGCCTTGTGTCCTCCCAGAAACCTTGAGATTCCCCCAGCTTGTAAGCATTTGTGAAAACATGTCCCACAGAGGTGCTGTCCTCTGTGACAGCACCTCTGGGAGAGAGCTGTCAGTCACCCAATAGAAGGATCAAAGGTTCCACAGGTTGGGGGCTCCACAGGGGGGCTCAAGCCCTCCAGAAGCATTTGTCTCCCCTTGCCAGACTCTTTGCATCTCAGCTGCTGCTAGCATCCAGCCTTATACCCCAGCTCTCTGGGCCTTTTCCACTTGTGTCCCTAGATCAGAAGAGCTCCCTGCTGACCCCTAGAACCTCATCTTGCTGATTCCTGTAACTCCTGGTACATCACAGTTTGGAGGAACTGTGCTCTGAACACGAAGGATCGAGACCATGGCCTGTTTAAGGAGGGGGCGGTATGGCACCCAGGAGTCCCAGGCTGACTGCTTTGCTAAGGCTGTGTTCCCATGACAGCCTGCAAACAGGTTCTCTCCCAGGAGGACAATGAGGCTGCCTTCCCTGGAGGTACAAGTGAATGTGAGAATCATGTCTACTGTTGTAGGGCCTGAACACCTGACAGGCTGAGGCAGCGGCAGGTGGGCTCACACCAGAGCAACCACGAGCCACTCCAACCTAAGTACATCCCTGTGTCAGATGAGCCAACAGACATCTGCTCCTTCTTTTCTGGGACTCCAGCAGAGCAAATTGGGCAGTGTCCCTGTGTCCCTGGTATTGGCATTCTGGTCTCCCTGTCACTAGTGGGGAGGGCCAATAAGTTATAAATTGGGGAGAATGTGCTGTACATAATAACGGCTGCTCTCAGAAATCTGTTCAGGGAGGTGAATTCAAATCTCCCACAAGCTGGTGAGAAATGGATGTGTTCCCACTTTATAGATGAGGACTCTGGAGACAAATGAAATCCCCCTGCAGTTAGGCCCTGCAGGCAGCCTTTCTACACATTTATGTAGATACTCTCTGGTCCCAACTTGTTCAGGATGGGAGCGTGAAGGCCAGTGATGTCAAAGGTCCCCAGGGCTGCCGGCCACTAGGCGGGCTCTTCCTGCATCTGCCTGAGATTCCACTTCCGTGGAAGCTCTAGAACTCACAAAACAGCTACATCAGAGCTGTGCTTGCCTTTTCTGGGCTGTGGCTTCACTAAACACCCGGATTCCTCTTGTCTGGGATTTTCTCCTGCTCTGGGGAACTCCGACTACAGCTAGAGTCTATGGTTCTGAGCCGCCAAGGTATTCCCTTCCTGAGGTGGCTCCTGGCCCTTAGCCCCTTACCTCAGAGCCTGACCCTACTACTCTTTAGACATGGTTTCATTGAAATCGCAGACCAAACTAGAATGGAGAAGTCAGTCTGCGAAGCTCAGGACTGGAGGGCAACACGTGTGATGTTTGCATAGAGTGTGGTTCGGGATCTCCTTAGGACAGCCATTCTCAGCCTTCCTAACACGGCAACCCATAATAGAGTTCCTCACCTTGCGGTGACCCTCAACCATAAAATTATTTTCATTGCTACTTCATAACTGTAATTTTGCTACTGTTATGAATTGTAATGTAAATACCTGTGTTTTCCGATGGTCTTAGGTGACCTCTGTGAAAAGGCCATTTGACCCTCAAAGGGTCACGACTCACAGCTTGAGAACCACTGCCTCAGGAGCTAACAGGACCCAGGCTGACTGGATAAGCAAAAGGTGGCTTTTAGGGAGAGTATTTGAACTAGGTCGGAAGGACTAGGACAGGGAACCTATCAGGACATGGAGCCTATCAGGACAGGGAACCTATCAGGACAGGGAACCTATCAGGACAGGGAGCCTATCAAGACAGGGAACCTATCAGGACAGGGAACCTATCAGGACAGGGAGCCTATCAGGACAG